>JAJIZJ010000144.1:0-22429 GCA_022606455.1 Callitettix versicolor | reverse complement strand
TCTTACAAGTGTGATTACATTTATTAAATTTTTCACTTCTGTCTGCCACTTCCATGACTTCCAGGAAATTTTTATCAATTTTTATTGATTACAACTAATTAGTAAATTTAATGATCTATTGATCTAGTAATATTTTTGCAAATAATATACAATTAATTGTTATAAAACAATTTATTAGTTTAGCCCAAAAATAAAATTACGACCTCAGAAAGTCACACGGCCATTCACTTAAATAATAACTCTAGTACATTTGTTTTCTTTAGTTTCTAATGTATATTTTATAATGTTTTAAATTTAATACAACTATGAAGAATCAGGTATGAGTGGTTTAAATTTTCAAAATAATTTTTCTCATTTTTTGTTGCTCTGACAGTTTAATTAATTCGTTGTAGTTAGAGAATAGTCCGGTAGATGGCTGTCACGTCGTGTTTTAAAATAAAACTGTATTTACCGACATTTTATTGAACTTTCGAACCTATAATTCGAAGTTTGTTTCTCGTACACTAATTGCTAAGGTTTTAATTTTACTTAATAGAACTATTCATGAAGAATTTTTCTGTTTTTATATTATACCAGTTAGTGTTAACACTAGTTAGTATTCCCAATAAACCAGTAAACAACAAATCAAATAATTCACAATGAACTGTTTGAAAATAACATAATAGCTAGGACTACAAATAAAATACAATTTCACAATGCATTACAGCAATTACAAAATATTACCTCAAGTTGTTTTGTTCTCTTCAGTTTCTCCCTACAACACATATCAAAATTTTTTCTCAATAATTTCCAGGAATTTAATATTTTAGCACAAGATTTACTGCTGGTCAGTTTTCTTCTTTGTTGGTTTCCATTTTATTTTTTTGTGTGTAGATCGTAGTTTCTTAGTTACCACTGTTTTACCCACTGTTTAATCACTGTAGTACCCAGTTCTTCATTGCAATGCTTGGATTTTGTTTAAATTTGTGTTTTTTATTATAGCTTCACAACTGAGTATTATAACTACATCAGTTTTCGAATTTATCGGTAATTTGTCTTTTTGTGCCGGTATTTTAATTTTTAATAAGGAAATACATATTTTTATGTGTAATAATAAATTATTGTTCTGTTTTTTTCAGGTGTGATTTCCATATTATTCTAGATTGTCTCTAAGTATATGTGTAGCATATTGAGCTTTATTTCTCTTAATACTTTTCATTCAATGAGAATTATTCTCTCTAATCACACTGACTAAATGTTAGTGTTACACCGGTATGATTTGTCAGTTCTTTGCCCTTGACCTTGAATTCAACAGTTGTTTTTTAGTGAATTTTCAAAAATCTTCAAACTTTTGATTCATTTTATACTATTACAAAAATGCTGCCGTATACCAAATTGCTTTTTGCTGAACCATAAGTAAAAATATTTTCCTAAAAATGACCAATAGATAAATTATGGAAAAACAAAAGAATTAACAAAAAGGGAATATATGATAGCATCTAAAATGCTGGTTATTTAGTAATTGGGTTTTCAGTATCATGGACACTACCATAATGAGTATTAATTATGACTCCTCATATTTATCACATATTCATGGAACACTTAGATGTATCAGTCCTCTCAGACATTGCTTGCTTACTGCCTGTATATGAACAAAACAACTTAGACAGATTATAAAGTGGGAACACTTTTATCAGAATTGAAATGAAAGAATTTAACCTACTTTAGATCAAGGTTAATTAATAAATTTCAATTACTGTATATTTTGAATTTTGTTGTCTTCAATATAACTATCAATAATAAAGTATGAATGGTTTAATTTTGCAAACAAAATAACGATGTCCTTTTTACATAAAATAACTTTTTGTTGCTGTCGCAGTAACAAAAACATTCTTTCGCCATAGTTACAGAATAATCCGGTAGATGGATGTATCATCGTATTTCAAATTAAATCTATATTTATCGATATTTTTGTTGTACATTTTCGAAGTACAGTTTTGGTGCACTAAATGTTAAGGTGGAAAGTTTAAATAACAGAAGAATAAAATAAGAATTTCGGTTTATATTAATCAGTTAGTGATCCAGCTATCAGTTATGTTAGCTGAATTTCTTCACTTTCAGAGTTAAATTAATTATATTTTTATTATACATTTTGTTTTTGTATTTTAAATATATTTTAACAAAATTTAATAAAAATCGTTAACTAATTTATTCGAATGCAAAAAATATATGTGCCTGTTAAACTTAGAACGTCCTATTTTTAAAAATGCGTAAAAAGCAGCTACATTTCCACAAATCTTTTTACAGATAAGGAAAAATCGTTATTAAATTACAGACAGACAAACTATAAAAAAAATCTCATTTATGTTGACAAAAAGGGATGACGAGGTCGCACATAAAGGTGTTAGTGATCAGCATTTGAGTTTTCAGTGTCATGGGCACTACCATAATGAGTATTAGTTATGAGTAATCATATTTAGCACTCATTACGTGGGACACCTAAATGCATCGGTCCTCCCCGGTTTGTTGTTTCCCTATGTCTTGTATATACGACGAATTGAAGTGAGAGAGATAACAGATGTTATGAACATGTTAAAAGAACGTGTTTGTCACATTTAGACATGAGATAGCTGTCCGCGCGTTTGGTGCCATGTTTGCTCATGTTAGACCAAAAACGTGTTCGAATGAACATTTCCAATGCTCTGTTGGTGTAGTTTAAGCGCAATAAATCCCAGTTTTGGTGCCGATTGACTACTGTAGATGAAACTTGGATACACCATTATACGCCCGAAACAAAAATACAGTCCAAACAGTGGACTGCAAAGAGGGAACCGGCTCCAAAAAAGCAAAAACTATTTTTTCGGCTGGGAAAGTGATGGCAACTGTTTTATGGGATAGTCATGGAGTTAATTTAATCGAATATCTTCAAAAAGGAAAAACCATTACAGGAGCATAATACGCATCATTACTTGACAAGCTGAAGTCAGAACTTGCGAAAAAACGGCCACATTTGCAGAAAAAGAAAATCCTGTTTCACCAAGACAACGCACCGTCTCACACCTCAGCGGTTGCCATGGCGAAAATCCACGAATTACGGTTTGAACTGCTTGACCATCTGCCTTACTCAACAGATCTAGCCCCAAGCGACTTCTTTTTGTTCCCTCATCTAAAAATTGCGCTCGGAGGATAGAGATTTTCGTCAAATGAAGAGGCAATCACCTTCGAGAACAATTATTTTGCAGAGAAAAACGCCGAGTACTGTTTGGACGGGTTACAGAGATGGGAGCATCACTGGGAGAAGTGTGTAGAGGTACAAGGAGACTATGTTGAAAATAAAAAAAAACATTTCTGAAAAAAATGTCTTGTATCTTTGTTAGGTCGGAAACTTTTCAGACCACCCTCGTACATACATATATTGTATTTTTTAACGAGATTGTTTTTTAATATTATGAACAGAAATAAGTTCATTAATTATTTAAACTATTAATGTACCTACTCCCTGTATATAAACCAACAAACAAGGGGGTGCATACCAACTGCATCTATTGAGGATTTAGACGTCCCTCGCAGTACCCGAGCCTAACACACACTTACACTTTCAACACTACACTTACTACTTTAACACTCTACTCTCTCACTTACATTTAGAGTGGTGATAATAGCGCCTTAAAACAAAAGAAGTATATGAACCAAACAACTTTGAGAAATTGTGAAGTGAAAACATTGTTATTAGAACTGGTGTAAAAGAATTTAAGGTACTTTAGATCTAAGTTTAACTCTAGGGAAAAGAGGTGGAGGTGGACGTTGTCACGGGCTGTTCGCAGAGGGGGTTATGTCCCATCTCTTTTGGAACCTGGTGGTGGATTCACTCCTGAATCTTCTCTCTTTCAGAGGTTTGCTATACCCAAGGATATGCCGACGATTTAGTGGTGCTAATCCTGAGGGAGCATTGTAACACAGTGGTAGATCTCATGAAGAGAGCCCTATCACTGGTGGAAACCTGGTGTAGTCAGGAGAACCTAGGGGTTAACCCCAGGGAAACTACTCTGGTTCATTTTACTAGAAAGAGGATTACCCCGCATTTAGAAGGACTCAAGCTCTTTGGGGAGACAATTCCAGTTGCAAACGAGGTGAAATATCTAGGCTTGGTGTTGGACACTAAGTTAACCTGGAATGCTCATCTGGGGCGCATCATGGGGAAAGCCAATAAGTCTTTAATGGCAGTTAGAAGAATGGTTGGTAAAACATGGGGACTGAGACCAGGAATGATGAAGTTTATCTGTACTGGGATCATTAGACCTATTGTGTGTAATGGTGCTGTGGTGTGGTGGACTAAGTTTACAAATCATTATCATTGAATGTAAGTCACAAAGCAATGATATTCAAGTAATTATTATTGGTGGAATCTTTATTATTTGTAGCGTGGATTCACTTATTAAGGATTATTTTCTTAATTCAATCAAATGTTATTGTGTGTTTTCAAACATATCATCATTTGTAAAAGAAATTAATCAGTTACTTGACTAGGCCTAACATTTCTTTATTTACAAAACATATATTCATCTTCTTATCTATATCTTGATTTTTCTGGTAATAACTTTCCTGTTGTTTCTGCAGCTTTGATTAATAACTTACCTGATATATTACAAACATTTTCATTGGCCATTTTAATACAAGTTAATGAAACAATTGTAAAATTACCGTATTTCTATTTAAATTACAATTATTAACAAAATAAGACCAACTGTGTATTAGAAAGAAACATTACTGCTACTGGTGGACAAAAACGTAACTAGAGAGCAAAGAGGAAAATTCGTTCAGTGTAGTTCGATGAAAATATTATTTGTTTCGTATGTCTCTCCGTTTTGTGCACATTGCTTCAGACGAAACTAATTAACAGATTTTATTTAAAATGGACGTGTAAGACATTACAATTAATCAATCATTTTTTACTTGGATAAAATTGCTTAAAACTTGTCCATCAATATTAAAAATTTAAACGAGTTACTAAATTTTAAATAAACGATAAAATAAAATAATTAAAAATTATTTCAGAGCTCTAGTAAAACTGCAGAACCTTTATTTGTAAATAATAACTTGTATTAAATTTGTTTCGTGTGTAAACTTTTTTTATAATTTCATATTATTCTTGCATCTTTATAGATCTAATAACCGAAATATTATTTATGTAGATATTAAAGTAATTAAGAAGGCGATATATACAAATTTCTATTGAGTTTCAAAGCATTCCTAAATAACAAAACTGTCAATAAAACTTTTCCAAATTATCAACTCATAAATTAATTCGACAAAAAGGGAGAACATGGTCACATCTAAGGCGTTGGTTATATATAGTTGTTGTGTTTTCAGTGTCATGGACACTACCGTAATGAGTATTAATTATGAGTATTCATAAATTCATATTTAGCACTCATTCCGTAGGACACTTAGATGCATCGGTCCTCCACGAAATCGCTTGCCTACTGCTTGTATAAGAACAAAGGATTTGTTGAAGTAATAAATCGAGAACATTGTTTTTCGGAGTGATATATATTTAGTAATTCTGTGTTGCAAGAAAATATTTATTTTAAGTGTAATTATTATTGAAAGTTTAAATTATTTTTGTTTACTTAAAATATCTACAATTACTCCTAAATGTATAAATAGTATGTTTTCTGATAGTATTTTGTTGAAACAACTACAAAATATGAATACACATAATTAAGACTCATTACGGTAGTGTCTATGACACTGAACACCCAAGTAGTAAACACATACAATACATTTTATGAGCCCCTATTCTTTCTTTTTCTTATTTAAATGTATTTGTTGATAATTTTGGAAAAGTTTTATTAATGATCATCAAAAATATAGAACTAAAAAGTCGGTAAATACAGATTTATTTTAAAAGTCGACATGACGTCCTTCTACCGGACTATTCTCTAACTACAGCGTAACAAATAATTTGTGAATGTGATATTGTTTACCTTTTGTCACTTAAATCGTTTTCCTTTCCCGTTTACCTGGCTATAATTAGGCTCGTTATTGATAGATATTTAATGATTAATGATAATGAAACATTAATTATTGATAATTGTTGCGGTTTGTGTGAGCACAACTTGAGACTATCGTAGATATAATTTTTTACACTCAAAAAATGTGTAATTTGTCTATAAATATAGAAAAACATACATATCACTGCTTTGGAAATTATTATTTTTTGTTGTAAAAAATAGTCTTTTTTCACTTTCAGAAGTAATTTTCGATAGTATAAACCTTCTAAAATAAATCAAAAATTTGATAATTCAATGATTCAGTTTAGCATAACACAGAATTATTATTTATATTTTATTCCTAAAAACAATGTTCTTATTCAATTATATGCTGAAATCGTTTTACTATGTACAAGAGGAAGGCTTGCAATGTCGGGGAGATCCTATGAATGTAGGTGTCCCACGTAATGAGTGCTAAATAAATTACATTCTTGACTGTAAGAAATGAGTGACTAACATTAAGTATGAATACTCATAGTTAATGCTCATTATGTTAATGTTCATGGCAATAACAAACATAAGATTTTCACAAAAACTGACACCATAAATGCGACCAAATTCTCTCCTTTTGTCACATTGTTTTTTTTCTAAATAATTGTTTGTCGGTTTGTTGGAGCATTTTCTCAATATTTTTTTTTTTTTTTTGAGCGCAGTCTTTAATAATTTTAGCGACTTTAAACACCGAAGAAAAAAAATCGATTAGTATTTAAAAAAAAAACAATAATTTCAGTTCCTTGTTATATTGCGAGGTATTTCAAAGAATAAATTGACTATGTATGCATAATTGTAGTTAAAACAAATGCAAATATTATAACACACTCTCGAGTACAAGAACTGTACAACCGATTTTGATGAAACAAAATCTTTTGTTTTGTTCTTATACAATTTGAACGAAATTCAAGCATAAAACGTTAAAATAATTTTAAAAATACTGATTTTTTAATCGACGTCTAAACCCTCTCAATACGTGCAGCTAGTCTGCACCCCCGGGAAATAAGGTCAGGCTATACTGAGCACTCATGCACTGGTAATGTTGGTATAACTATCAACAATGAAGAATAAATGTTGTAAATTTACGAAAATAGTTATTTTTCTGTTATTTCATCAACGAATCAGTCTATCACAAATTATTTTTTCCGTCGTAGTTGCAGAATAGTCCGGTAGATGGATACCAAGTCGTGTTTTAAAACAAATCTGTATTTACCGATTTTTTTTTAATTTTTAGTTCTGCATTTTACTTTATTAATACACAAATTATAAAGGACAGTTACATCTAGGTGTCTACGTAATGAGTGCTAGATATGAATATTCATAATCAATACAGAAATAATACTTTGAATCTTCAAAGTAACGAAAAGGAGAACATGGTCGCATCTAAAGTGTTGGCTCTTTCTCAACGTTATGTTTTCCGTATCATGGACACTAACATAATGAGTATTAATTATGAGTCCTCATATTTATCACTCATTACGTGGGACACCTAGATGCATCGGTCCTCCCCTGTATTGCTTGCCTATTGCATATATATAAACAAAGTATTATTTCTAAAATATTATTCGAGAACATTGTTTTTAGGAGTAATTTATTAATAATAATTCAGTATTATACTAAAGTTCACTATTGGAATTGGAATTATTGAATAGTTTTAATAATTTCAGTTTACTTAAATTACCTCGAAATGTTTCAATGGTATTTTTTCGGTCACTGGCTTTGCTGTAACTCTCACTCAGAAATTAAATTCGTTATAGTTAAAAAATATTCCGATAGATGGCACCCTGGTTGGTTCTCAGTACTAATCTGTACTTACCGACACAACTCAGTTACTTTCACGTCTACGTAAGCTTGTCCAGGGCATTATTTCACTACAATTTTTTTACTTTACAAATTGTCAAGAAAGTTCAAAATAAAGTTATGTTTCAAATTACCATTCACAAGGACTTACAAAAATATAAACCTCTTAGATGTGTTCATTACCTGAAACGCAGCTTTCAACAAATTAATCAGTCACTTATAATTATTTACTTAAACCTATAACATAATAACATAGCCTAGAACTTAATGATGTGTAAATGTATAAAAAAGTGAATTTTATTTTAATAAAGTAGTCTACAGATATGACAATCAAAATGAATGTTAATGTTCAACCGTAGTTACGGATTCTTTCGTTAGATGGAAGCTCTGTCGTCGTAAAACAAAACTGTAATTACCTACAAAGCTCCTACAAAATCAAATTAGTATTAATCTAATTATTATAATAAAAGCCTTTAATAATATATACCAGCCTTAATAAAGAACATTAAATGAGTGTACAGTGAATTTTTGTGAAAAATGTATTGCACTATGTACAACTAAAACTAAAGCATTACTTCTTAATAATATCTTTTTTTATTTTCTAACGATTATCTTATAATTCATTTTGTACAATGAAGAAAAAAGGTCACATCGAAGGTGTTGGCTTCAGTTTGTATATACGTTAAGTTTACCAGCGTCATGGACACTACTATAATGAGAATTAAATTGTTTCCTGATAATTACCTCTAATTACGTAGGACACCCTGATGTAATGTTTCTCCACAACCCTTTATATGAACAAGTCGGTTTTTATATAAATAAAAGTTTCCAAATAATTAAACAAATTAAAGTGTAAAAAGGTTAACATGGTCGCATCCAAGGTGTTGGGTCGTTTTATGTTTTGTTTTTCAGTGTCATGGACAATACCGTAATGAGTGTTTATATTTAGTACTCATTACGTGGGACACCGAGATGCACCGGTCCTTCCCGATACTGTGTGCCTTCTACCTATATACAAACAGAAGTTTTCAGAAAATAATTAGGTGAAAACATTGCCTTTAGGAGGGAAATATAAATTGTATTCGTGTATCATATATTATATTTAACTGGAATTGACGTTACTGAATATATTGTATTATTTCACTTTACTTAATTTATCGATACTTAATTCTAAATCCCCGCATGTGGGTGCAGACTAGCTACACCTGTATTGAGAGGATGTAGACGTCCCTCGCGGTAACCGAGTGTAATACACACGTACACTTACAACACTACACTTACGACTTTAACACATTACACTCACACTTACATATATGGAGTCGATAATAGCCTCAATGTGGTTTCGCCTTAAAATAACAAACAAAAAAAAATTCTAAATGTTTTAAATCCAACTTTAACTGCCAATATTTTGTTCTAAAATTAATATGTTCGTTGTAGTTGCAAAATATTCCGATAGGTAGAGCATTGGTTGGTTCTTAATACGAATCTGTGTTTACTGACATTTTAGTTACTTTGACATCTTTACAAGTTTGTTCAGAATAATTATTATTTTATTTAAATTTAATAATAATTAAAAAAACAATAACATTAGAGTAGATTTTTCAGATAAATTACGGCATTAAAAAATCTACTAAAAAAGATACCTCACACAAGAGATGTTCACTATCTGAAACGTAGCTAAGAATAAATTAATCAGTCAAATAAATTGTCAAAAAAGGGATGACAAGGTCGCATCTAATGTGTTGGTTTCTAGTGTGATATTAGGTATTTATTTCAAACACCTAAAGGTTTCAATGTTAAAAACACTACCATAATGAGTATTAATTATGTATGACTCCTCATATTTGGCACTCATTACGAGGGAAACCTAGGTGCATCGATCCTCACTGCCATTATTTACCTACTGCCTGTATATGAACAAAACGATAAGTTCAAATCATAAATCGAGAACATTGTTTTTAGAAGTGAATTATAGTTATTAATTCTGGATTATAAAGAATTTAATTATTGTAGCTGTAATTAACAGAGTTTTAATTTACTTAAAATATCGATATTTTTCTAATTTGTTCAAAGGTATTTTTTACTGTAAGTATTTTTTTTGTAACATTTGCTCAAAAATTATTCTATTCATTACAGTTAGAAAATATTCCGTTAGCTGGAACCCTGGTTATGAACAAATTATCGTTCACAAGGATGTACAGAAATATAAACCTCTTAGATGTGTTCATTAACTGAAACGAAGCTTCCAACGAATTAATCAGTCACTTAATTAACATTATTTACTTTAAAACATAAGCTAATAAAATAGCCTAGTCGAAAACAATTAACTATGTGTAAATGTAAATGTATGAAAAGTGAATTTTCAGTTATTATAAAAATATAGCTATGACACTCGAAATTAAACATATTGGTCAACTGTAGTTACGGAATATTTCGGTAGATGGAAGCATTATCGTCATAATACAAATCTGTTTTATGATAACATACTTAAGTAGATAACCCACTATAAAGTTGTCTATTTGCAAAGCTAATTACTGCTACAACAAATTTAAATTAATACTAATCTAAATATAATTAAAGCCTTTATAATACATACCAGTCTATCATGCACAAAACTTTTAGGCGGTTTGAATTAATTAATTAATTTGTAGGGTTAATATCGCACTACGACCTTTGTAAATCTATTGTGCCTTTAAGAAAACTGTACGTCTACCTGGTTATGGATTCATGATCATTTGCAAAAAAAAAAAAAAAAAATTGAACTTTTACGCAGTAATGTACGGTTTTTTTAAAAAAAGTTTATTTAAACAATTTTAAAAAATGTTAAAAACAAAAAAAATTAATTTAAAAAAATGTTTATTGAAAAAAATTACAAACTTTATGAGTGAAAAGAAAATATATTTTCGATAGTGTAACATTGTTTATATAAAAGTATATAATTATCATTAATAACCGTTTTATTATCATTAATTATTTAATATCTTCATTAGTACCATTAATAGTAATAGTTAGAACATAAATATAATTACTAATTATAGTTAATTAATTGCTTTAATTAATTTAAAAAATACCACTTTTACAACTAGTTGCTTATACATTCGGTTTGGGTTATCAGTTTTATTATTGATGTCATATTTAATACACGTCATATGGGGGGTTTGGAGAACTATATGTTTAGTTCATGTGTTTATTGATTATATTTGAAAAGAATTTAACGAATACATTAAAAAAATATAACGAAAATAAATGAAAAATTATACACCTGTTAAACTTGGAACAAATCTTTCTTCATAATGCTATAAAAAAAAACATTTTATAAATGTCTTCAAACAACGAAAATTATTTATTAAAATATCGACAGACAAATCGCGATAAAGAGTAACTTTTCTCCCTTTAAAATTCACAAAAAGGGATGACAAGGTCGCATCTAAGGTGTTGATTTCAACTTATAATTAAGGTGTTTTTATTTGAAACACCCTAAGGTTTTCAGTGTCATGGACACTACCATAATGAGTATTAATTATGACTCCTCATATTTATCACTCATTAAGTGGGACACCTAGATACATCGGTCCTCCCCGGCATTGATTGCGTACAGCTTGTATATGTATGAAACTATGACGAAAACTTAATAAACGAGAACATTATTTGTAAAAGTAATACAAAAGGATCTGCACTGTTTTAGACCCAAGATAACTTATCAAATTTCAAATATTGTATAGTTTGAAAAAATTTTATTTCAAAATAAATATTAGGAAATTGGTATAAATGTCGTTAATTAAAACATTATTGGCTTTCCTCTCTTTCTATGTGTGAGTTGCTCATAAACTAATCGTACCGCCGTAGTTACAGAATAATCCGGCAGATGGATGTCTCGTAGCGTCTTAAAACAAATCTGTACTCAACGACTCTTAGTTCTGTATTTTTGACGCTTGTCATTGTTCTATTAATTGTGAAAATGTTTAGCTTCTGCCACTATTGATACGGAACATATGTACATATATTCAATTTATTCCATGGATAACTTTCATAACAAGAAACCGAAAACTTTGTTTATTTATTAATCATAAAACCGTTAACATAAAAATATTGCGCTACAAAATGTCAAAAATAGACAAAAAATAACTGAAAAACAATTAATGTGACAAAAATAGAGAACGTTGTTGCATCAAAGGTGCTATTTTTACGAACAGCTTGGGCTTGTTACTTTTATGAACACCACCATAATGAGCATGAATTATGAATCCTCCTTATTACTTCAGGACTCCTTAGACGCGTAAGTGCGACCTGATATTGTTTACTTGCTGTCTGTATTTAAACAAAACAAAAGAAAATTGGGCAAATAATAAATTGAGAACACTGTTTTATTAGAAGTTACATATAACTATTAAATAGGTATTAGACCAAGTAATATTTTTGTAATATTTCGTTACAGTTCACGGTAAAGAAATTAACCGCTTCGTCGTAGTTACAGAGTAGTCCCATAGATTGAACTGAGGTACATTTAAATACAAATCTGTAATTACTGACATCTCATTCAAACACTAACATTAATTTGTTTCCCGTGTACAAGTTTTGTCATAATTAAAAAATGTACTACACATTTTTTAAAAAAAGGGCTCACAAATGAAAAAAATGTATATAGAATGTCCAAATTATTAAAATAAATTAAAGTGACAAAAGGACAACATGGTCGCTAAATAAAAATATTTTAATATATTACATAAAAAAGTCACATTTTAATAAGAAATTGTTAACAAAAATTTCTTTATTGATCATAAATACTCAACATTTTTTCCAGAAGTATTTAAAACCGATAGTCTTAGAAGTGTTAAAATCCTCAATTTACGAAAGTTTTAAACCAACAACAAAATAATTAGAAAAACAATTAAAGTAACAAAAAGGGAGAACATGGTCGCAACTAAGGTGTTGGTTAACATGTCTGCTTGGGGTTTCAGTGTAATGGCACTACCATAATGAGTATTAATTATAAGTATTCATATTTAGCACTCATTACGTGAGACACCTAGATGCATCGGTCCTCCACGTCTTAGCTTATCTACTACCTTGTATATATGTACAAGATATTTCGATAAATATTTCATTTGAGAAAATGTTTTTTGGAAGTAAAATATAAATATTTAATCAGTTTTACACCTAATTTAATTATTCGGATTTCAATTACTATATTGTTTTAAATGTTAGAAGTGAAACAAAAACTATCGGTAATGACGTATAAATTTGTTAGTTTAATTGTTAGTTTAATTGTTTTTTAAACAATTTTTGTTAGTTTAATTGTGTTTCTAATTATTTTGTTGTTGGTTTAAAACTTTCGTAAATTGAGGATTTTAACACTTCTAAGACTATCCCATGTAATGAGTGCTAACTATGAATAATCATAATTAATACTTATTATGGTTGTGATCATGATACTGAAACCCCAAAGGCTAGCAACCAACACCTTAGATGTGACCATGTCTTCCCTTTTGCCTGCTCATTGTACAATCTGCTATTATTTAAAATAATGCGTTCTTCACAAAACATCAAAGACATAATTTATTATTTTTATTGGTTCTCTCCTGCTATGTAAAAAAAGGATTTGATTTTAATGAATTTCTATTTATAAAATATAAGAGAAATAATAATAGCACTTTTTTTAACTTTTCAGAAAATTGTTTTTCAAGCCCCTTTTGGGAAAATTCCATTAAATACAACTTTATACACAATAAATCATTCCAACATAATACATTTGCCTTTAATACATTGTAGTATACACTGTAATATAAATAGATAAGAAGCTTGAAAAATACGAAACTAAAAGTCGTTAAATACAGATTTGTTTTAAAACATGACGAGACATCCATCTACCGGACTATTCTGAAACTAAGGCGAACCGGGTAGTTTTGTGATACACAGTGCAGTAACAAAAAACAGAAAAATCATTAATTTTTAAATTTACAACATTTATAATTGATTGGTATTAAATATATTGAAGTTAAGAAATTTCAAACAATACTTAATTAAAATTCAAATAGTAAAGTTTGGTCTTGGGCATGTTACATTCATTTATTTTACTTCTAAAAACAATGTTCTCTTTTCATTTTTTTCCTGTGCTATTCTGTTCATTTACAAGGCAGTACGCTGGCAAAGTCGGGGAGGACCAATGCATATAAGTGTCCCACGTAATGAGTGATAAATATGAGGAGCCATAATTAATACTCATTATGGTAGTGCCCATGACACTGAAAACAATAAAATAACACGTTAATAAATAAAAACACGTTAACTATAAGATGAAACCAACACCTTAGATGTGACTTTGTCATCCCTTTTTGACAATTTTAAAGGGACAAAAGTTACTTCTTATCGCTATTTTTCTTTCGGTATTTTGATAATAATTCTCCTTGTTTATATATAGACATTTATAAAATTTTTTTAGCATTTTGAAGAATTATTTGTTCCAACTTTAACAGGCGTATAATTTTTCATGTATTTTCGTTATTTTTTAAATGTTTTCGTTAAATTCTTTTCAAATATAATCAATAAACACAAGAACAAAACGTATAGTTCTCCAAACCCCTCCCTTATGACGTCAATAATAAAACTGATAACCCAAACTGAATGTATAATCAACTAATTGTAAAAGTGGTATTTTTTAAATTAATTAATTAATTATAATTAGTAACAGTATTTATGTTCTAACTATTACAAATAATGGTAACAATGAAGATATTAAATGATGAATGATAATAAAACGGTTATTAATAATAATTATATACTTTTATATAAACAATATGTTACACTATAAAAAATAAATTTTCTTTTCATTCATAAAGTTTGTAATTTTTCCAATATACATTTAAAAAACCATACATTACTGCGTAAAAGTTAAATTTTTTTTCTTTCTTTTTTTTTGCAAAATGATCGTTAATCCATAACCAGGTAGACGTACATTTTTCTTAAGGAATTTTCCTAAAAGCACAATCGATTTACAAAGGTCACAGTGCGATATTAACCCTACAAGTTAATTCATTCATTCAAACCGTCTAACAGTTTTGTGTGTGATAGACTGGTATGTATTATAAAGGCTTTAATTATATTTGGATTGGTATTAATTTCAATTTGTTGTAGCAGTAATTTGCTTTGCAAATAGCCAACTTAAAGTAGGTAAATACAAATTGGTTTTACGACGATAATGCTTCCATCTATAGAAATATTCCGTAACTACAGTTGACACAATTATAAGTTTAATTTCTAGCTATACTTTTATAATAACTAAAAATTCAATTTTTTATACAATTACGCAGTAATGTACGGTTTTTAAAAAAAAGTTTATTTTAAAAAAATTTAAAACCCAAAAAAAATTTCATTTAAAAAAATATTTATTGAAAAAATTACAAACTTTATGAGTGAAAAGAAAATATATTTTCGATAGTGTAACATATTGTTTATACAAAAGTATATAATTATCATTAATAACCGTTTTATTATCATTCATCATTTAATATCTTCATTAGTACCATTATTAGTAATAGTTAAAACACAAATATTGTTACTAATTATAGTTAATTAATTGTTATTAGTGAATGAGCATGAAATGTTATAATAGAAGGGAATACTTATTTTAATTAAATTTAACGTGTTTTATATATATATATATATATATATATATATATATATATATATATATATATAAATTATATAATAAACTTTCTCTCTCTCTCTCTCTCTCTCTCTCTCTCTCTCTCTTCTCTTTCTTTCTCTTTCTCTCTTATCTATATGTAATTCACAATACATTTAAAATAAGCGTTTTAAAATGAAATAAAATATTTAGTGAACTTTATAAAAAAAGCTATTGACAATAATTATACAATTAATTATTTTAGCATTCTTAATGATCAAATATCGTTGAATGTTTTAATCAATTTGTAACAGAAATGTCAGAAAGTACAAATTGGTATTGATATAGAACTAAATTTATCAAGCGGAATTTTTTTGTAACTAGTTTCGGAGCTAGAGTTACACTGTTTTACATTTTTAGAATTAATTGGCGATAAATTTAATTCACTAAATAATTCGAACTCTTCAATGATTTTAATTTCAATAATGAACTATTACACTGAACTAGTATTTATATTTCATGCCTAAACCCAATGTTTTCATTTTAATTATTTTCTGAAAGGGTTTATGTATATACAGGCCATTATCGGGGTACCGATACATCTAGCTGTACCAAGTAATGATTGCTAAATATAAGGAATCAGGTAACATTATTTATGTATAGAATTTGTTATTTTATTAAATGAATTAGCTTCGGACAATCTGTATACACATTTTCTATACCACAACTTGTAAATTTTTGGAGAAGTAAAAATTACGTTAAACTTTCTCATTAAGGTCTTATTTATAGTAAATATACTACGAGAGGAAATCATTATTTTTAATTACCTACCTTTATACTAGACTAATAATGTTTATATTGAAGTTGAAACCTTTCAAACAGTTTAGTAATTGAAATTTCATTAGCTACCTTGAGCTTAAAGTAGTTTTTTACATTAAAGCAGAATCTTTACATTACATTACAAAAATACAAAAGTAAGAAAAAGGAAGACAAGTTAGCAACTAGTTTTGTTGGGGTATTGCACAGCTAGAGTTGTCAGTGTTAAGAAGACTTTCATATTCAGTCTATAATCATGAATCATCCCGTTTATATTTATTTTAGGAAACTTAGTTTCATTGGTTTTCCACATATTGCTTACCTGCTGTCTGTATAAAAAAAAATGTGGCACTTAAAAATTTGAGAACTATAATTGAAAAATGTAATTTTTAAAAGTTTTATATAATATCAATAATAAATCAGCATTAGACCAAGTAATTTTCATGGAAATGTTTCGTTACAAATCTCATTGCAACAAATAACAGATTCTCCGTAGTTTAAAAATTGTTCGATAAATGGAATAGTGGTTATATTTAAAAATAAATCTGTAATTACCAACGTCTATTCTTGTTTTAACATTAAGCTGTATCTCGCAAACTAGGTTTGTCATAATACTGCTACAAATATGCAGAATTTGTAATTAATTAATCCGATATATTTTTACATAAACTTATCAAAAATACTAACATATATATTGAAGATAAAAAAGGAGAGAACATGGTCGCATCTAAGGTGTTGTTTTGAAGTTCTTGATTTTTCTGTGTCATGGACACTACCATAATGAGTATTAATTATGATTCTTCATATTTAGCACTCATTACGTGGGACACCTAGATGCATCGGTCCTCCCCGATATTGCTTGCCTTGAGCTTGTATATGTGCAAAACTATTACGAAAAGTAATGAAATGAGAACATTATTTTTCAAGAGAAATACAAAAAATTTAAACTGCTTTTACTACTAGGTAACTAATGAAATTTTAATTACTATATTATTTATAAAGTTTCAACTTCAATATAAATATTATTAATCTGGCATAAATGTTGGTAATTAAAAATATTGATTTCCTCTCAACACATTGCTGTAGCAGTCAATCAGAGACTAATCGTACCGCAGTAGTTCCAAATAATCCAGCAGATGGATGTCTCGTAGCGTCCTAAATCAAATCTGTACTCAACTACTTTTAGTTCTGTATTTTTGAAGCTTGTCATTGTTATCATTAATTCTTAAAATTTTTAGCATATGCCACTGTTGATACTAAACATAAGCACACACACACACATATATATATATATATATATATATATATATATATATATATATATATATATATATATGATGATATACAACAAAATGATTTATAGAAATATTTATTTGAAAATAGTGCTTTAAAAAATGAAAGTTAGTTAGTAATTTTGTGTTAAAACAGAATTAAAATACTTGAATACTAAATATGAATAGTTTGAATTATTTTACTTGAATAAAAATATTAATAATTACTTCTACAAATGCGAAAATTCGACCTACCTCAAAATATTAGATTATAACACGCTGCGAAACGATACTTCCCATTATAGTTACATAAATATCCGACAGATGACTCTGTTTTTATCTTAAAATGAATCTGTGTTTGCCTACATCTCTTTTCAGAATTGAATAAAACAGACTGTGATCTAAGATTTGTATAATAATTCTGTAATACATTTACTACAAATAAGTTCTTAATAAGTAACCTCAGTTAATTAATTACAAAATAATCAGACAGATAGAATTGTGGGTATATTTAAACACAGATATGTAATTACCAATATCTCATATCGTCATTAAGCTGAGTTCCTTAAAAAATTCTACACATTTTTAAAAAAAGGGTTCACAAATATAAAAATTTTTAATAGAACTTTTTCCAAATTACCAGCACACAAATTAAATTGACAAAAAAGAGAATATGGTAGCATTAAATGTATTGAGTGTTCACATATTTGGTTCTCAGTGTCATGGATACTACCAGAATGAGTAATAATTATGAATAATGAATTGCTATTTAGCACTCATTACTGGGACACCTAGATGCCTCCCCGACATTGCTTGTTTACTGCCTGTGCATCAACAAAACAATTTTAGCAAATAATTAATTGAGAACATTGGTTTTATCAGCGAAATATAAATAGGAATTCAGTGTTATATTAAAGTTCATTTTTGGAATAGTAATTATTGGAGAGTTTGAATTATTTCAGTTTACTCAAAATATTGATACGGACTTCCAAATGTTTAACATTGTATTTTTTCTGTATATTTTTTGTTGTAACTCTCACCATTGAATAGAAATACAGATACCATTATAAAAAAACTAACTTAATATCAGATGCTGAAGTTCAAGTAATTTAAATACTTGCCACTACAAACGCAGTAAGCTGCAAGAAAACAAGAGCAAGACGTTAGAGTAAATAAATAGTTCTTACATATATTTACCCCTCCCCTAGTGACCTTTTCGTTTTGGAGGAGGCATGTAAAGCAGCATATAGTCTGCAGGTTATCAATCTGGGATAGTATGTAAAAGTATTCCAGGCTGAAGTAATGGCCATTAATGACTGTGTTCAGGAGAACTTGAAACGAGCCTTCAAGAAAGCAGGCATTCATATTCATACCGATAGTCAGGCAGCAATAAAAGCATTTGTAGTTCCTACAATTTAGTCAGCTAGTCTGGGAGAGTCGGAAGAACCTCGATGCTCTGTCCCTTGGTAAACTGGGTAACTCTTCATTGGGTTCCGGGGCATAGGGGATTTGAGGGTAATTAGAAGGCAGACTGACTGGCTGGACTTGGATCTGCATCTGAATTTATCAGACCTGAGCCCTTCGTGGGAATTCTAATAATAAACGTCTTCTAGGCAAAATTCCTTTTGTAGGAGTCAAATGGGCAGCAGATGTTCAGGGCAGAGCACAACTCAGGAGGTTCATTGGGCTCACAGGGCACTGTGGTCTGAAGGTGCACATGAACAGAATAGGTATGTACTATGAAGAAACCGTGTGTAGGTTGTGCAGGAAGGAAGAGGAAACTGCAGGTCACATATTTCATGATTATGAGGCTCTTGCTAGTAGGCTTTTTTTCAAAGACTCTAGGGATCTTCAGCAGTATGACCTAGTCAGTGGGTTGCTGGAACTTAACTAGCACCAATGGAATTGAAGGGCACCAATCTGCTGAAATAGGTATTTTTAAAAGGTTTAGTTGCACAATAGGTCAATTTATCCCAATGCCTGGGGTTGTACTATTCCTTTCTGTAATCTCTAATCTAACCTACTATATTTAATTGTAGTTAAACACTCTGCCGCAAGATGCCACCAGCAGCGTGCGGTTACATATCTTTCATAAGGGTTATCATTATAGTACATTTATATTAATTGTTCTCACTTGTAAATTAATCTATTCGTTACAGAATAATCCTATAGGTATAACACTGGTTGTGTTTAAATACGAATCTCTGCTTACTGACATCCACACAAGCAAAACCATGATATTATTTTATTTTATTTAAAAAAATATCAAAGCAAATTACCACACTGCAATAAATTGTTTGGCCAATAACGGTTTACTAGAATCAAATAAAAATGATTCCCCAGACATGTTCATTATCTGTCTGTTCATTATTAGCTTTAAACAAATTAATTATTTATCAACAATTATTTAATAAAAACCATAGTCAAAATAAATAGCCTAGACGACAAGAGTTCCCGATGTGTGAACAAATCACACTTAAATAAAGTTTACCCATTTCCTTTTTGTACATAAGTAAAATCAGACTAAAGTGAATTCAGTATATACATTTTCAAATATTTTTAAACACATTCTTCTCAATTTTGAAAACCATTATTAATATTATTTAATCATTGAACAAAGTCGGAAAGTTAAAAACACACACTGTTTTGTCCTTGGGCTTACAAATGTTGCTGATAATTTAAAATTTTACCTATTAGTGAAGTATGGAAAGTTTCAAATTTCAAATTGTATCACATTTCTCAGAAGTATGCAACAATTTAAAACAAATTTAGCTAAGCTAATTTTGGTCCAATATTATAATGATATTCATTGCCACATGAATGGACATTAGTTATTTAATCAACTGTTTTTTTTTTTTTTTGTAAATTTGTGTTGTATTTATGCTGTAAAAATTTAATTGCTTTAAGTTACTCTATAATCTGTGTAATATTCGAAATATTAGGAAACTGTAATCATATTTCATAACAAAGTTATATCTATCGATTTCTGAGTTATTTTTACATCTACATCAGTTGTGTTCGTATTAGTTATATGAAGATCCGAAAATACCTAACTATTATAAAAACCGTTCATTTGCTATTTGTCTACCTATAAATATGAGCGTTAACGATGAAAACATTAAATGATTAATGATAATGAAACTACAATTAATGATACTTTTTTGCGTTTATTTAAGCACTAAGTGAGACTACCAGAACAATTTATCCTTTTTATTCATTTAGTTTGTAATTTGTCTATAAACACTTATAAAATAAATAAATAAAACGCCTTTCACAGAGAAAATATTATTGTTTTTTGTTGTATAATGAGCATTTATCTTAATGAGGTAGACGATTTTTTTAAGAATTAAACTTTGTAGGTAAAGATTCTTTTAAGTAAAGTTAAACATTAACAAAATAGTCAAAAGGCGAGGAGAATCAGTTAACACATATTAAATGTTATGATATTTTAACAAATATATGTTATAAATAATATCTAGAAAGAATATCACTTATTGCATAGTTCTACTACCGTGGTAAAAATTCATATGTATTCTTTAGTGTAAATTTGATTCTAGTTGAAACATTAAATTTGAAACACTAAAATAATTTTTAATTAGTTTGAAAAATATACAGAACCAAAACTCTTTAAATGCAGTTTTGTTTAAAAACTACCGGACTATTCTGTAACTACAAGGAAATAATTACAGAACTGATTATAATGTTCTGCACAGATGTCAAAGTAATTGGATGTCAGTAAACTAAGATTCGTATTCAGAACCAATTGGTGTTCTATCTACCGGAATATTTTGTAACTACAACGATGAGATTAATTTCTAAGTGAGACAAAAAAAATTAAGAAAAAGTACGACTTAAGATATACAGAAGTAAATATTGTTTGATATGTGTTTTAGAGTGTTTGTTTTATGTGTGTGTGTGTGTGTGTGTGTGTGTGTGTGTGTGTGTGTGTGTGTGTGTGTGTGTGTGTGTGTGTGTGTGTGTGTGTGTGTGTAAGAGAGAGATAGAGAGAGACAGTGATTATCTATTAAACTGTTAGCACAACAACTTAATGCCGACCATTCTCACTTTTCATTATTTTTATTTAGTTTTCAATCATTATTATGTTGATTTTTTTGATCTTTTTTATAGAATATCGTTTTTAGACATTTTAAGAAATAATATTAGTTGAGTATTTATGAACATTTATGAGTATTGTTTTCAGTTTCTTGCTGTAATGGGAGTTCTTCATATACTATATTGAATATATTTGTATCTTTTAACTTAAAATTAAAATTTTTTATCATTAAGTAAATTTATTAATTTATATCTGAATGAACAGGAAAAATCATCTTACATAACCCCATTTTAACCCTATAACCCCAATTTTA
Source organism: Callitettix versicolor (assembly GCA_022606455.1). Classification (NCBI taxonomy): domain Eukaryota; kingdom Metazoa; phylum Arthropoda; class Insecta; order Hemiptera; family Cercopidae; genus Callitettix; species Callitettix versicolor. Next base: position 531 of record JAJIZJ010000144.1, on the reverse strand, counting down.
ATCAATAACTTATTATAAATTAAAAAGAAATTGTGTAATGAATTCTTCTATTATTTAAACTCTAAATTAGTGTACACAAAAAGCTTTTAATTCTGAATAAACTTACACATTACTAAAAATAATAGTCACGATGACCTAGTGTGCAGATGCCAACCAATTAATCAGTTGAGCAAGCCGGAAGTTGGAAAACACTTTTACATTGTGTAAATAAAAACAAGTAAGTATATTTTAGATTACTCTACTATCTTAAGTAAACTCTTATAGGTTCCTTAGTAATTTAATTTTGTGGACCAAAATGATCTTTGAAAGTAATAATGATAACAGAAAAATCAATAATTATAGATTTGTTTTGAAACACGAATTTACTATCATCTAGCGGACACTTCTGTAACTACGACGAAATGATCAGATTCTAAGCAAACGTTACCACACACAAATAAATTGACAGGAAAACAATATTTTACAAAATTAGAACATTTATACACAATTATCATTATTTTTGTGTACTTAAAATATTTAAAATGATATATC
>JAJIZJ010000297.1:0-28047 GCA_022606455.1 Callitettix versicolor | reverse complement strand
ATGGGTTTGTTGTTTGTGGCGATTTTGGTGTGTAAAATAACGTCCAGACGACAGTAAGTACTTCTGGCCTAATGCAGACGATGAGCTGATTTATAAAGGTATGAAAATACAAAGCTTTGACAGGAATCGAACCCTGGGTCCTATATTATGGGAGAGGTTGTTAAAACAGTACTTTGCTGAATTATTGCTTTGTACAGTATATAACTGTACATTTTGTTAAGTTATTAATATTTAATTTAATAATATTAATTTCAAGCGACAAAGCATAGCAGACACGTTCAGTGTTGAGTGCAATGAAACGCGCGTGGCTATTTTCTGGTAATGTTAGATTATAAATCCATTTTCCGCTCTAGTGGTCTATTTACACACTTGGTGTGAAGCAATGCGGTTCTGCAAAACTCTACTCTTCTTCAGGTCAGCACGAATCGAATCTTATGCAAATTTTGTGGTTAAATTTAAATACAACGGATATAGAAAGTTCTCGTTTCTTTGCTATGGATGCTTAAAATGATAAATATATATATAAATATACACATCGGCAGCTTCCAGAGATTTGGCGCATGCTGAAGTCTGCCACTTTCCTTCATCTTTATTGTTTAAATACGGCTCAAAACCAAAGTCAAACCTGTCAAAAATTACTGTGTGTTTATTTGTAAATAAGTATTATCAATATTTGTTCCTTCTACAAGTACAAATATATTTCTGTGCTGTAATGAATATTGTAGTGGAGCTTTAAGTTATGTTACTGTTATGTTGGTTGCCCAACTTGAAGCTCTGCGTGGTTGCTTTTTACTATATTCTATTAAATATATTTGGTCTGTTGATTTTAGTTATTAATTATTCAACATATGTATATCAAAGCCTGATAACTGATTTTGTAAAGAATTTCAATATTTTTGTAAAATAATTTTTTTAATAGAACTAATTTGTTTATTTTGGGTGTTCAATAATAAAATTAACTGTCAAAACGTTGCACGCGTTATTTATTCAAGTTACGTTAAACACTCATAGGCTAGCAAATTATACCTTTTACGTATTTAAATAATTTAATAAAACTTATAAGTTTGCACATATCAAGTTGGGTTATAACAAATTTTCTACAAACATGTTCTTTATATTTATTATTACAAAAAGCGCGCCAAACGCAGTAGCTGGGTGATAGTTCTTGTTTCAAAATACGCCAGATTTATGGTACAAAACATTAAACCCTTTATTACGTGAGTCTAAAGGACGCAGCAAAATACCGTTAAGCCGCCAAAATATTTTACAAACTCCCGTAATCCTGAACCATCTCTGCTGGCTTAAGGGTTGAGCTTTACTGATTTAGGTAGCCTGTACTTACTACAAACGCTGTGTATACTTCTCACTTAGGTTTTATTTATTTGAGTGTATAAAACACAGTAAGACTGCTGTCCCTATTGCATTTGCAAAATAGAAGGATTGAACTATTTAAATACATGCTAAATAATAGATTGGGATTTAAGTCGGTGGTAATGAGCTGGTTTTCCTCTGTTAAGAGCGTATACAAAAATTATCAATTATTTTTCAACACTTATCAAATTTTAGAGCTGGTTTTTATGTTGATTTATGGTCGTGTGATGCGAGAGAAACATGTTTATATTGATATATACAGTATACGAGGTGTGTTCAGAAAGTAACGAGAATTTAAATTTTTGTATGTAAAATATTTAATTATCTAGTCTACATTGATTTTATCGTCTTCACAATAGTCTCTATTGAGATTATGCACTTGTGCCAGCGCTTTCGTCCAATTTTCGAACACTTCTCAAACTCAATCTTTGAGATAGCTTCTAGTTCTTTCAGCGATGAACTTTAATGTCATCTACGGCTGTAAAAACAATGGCCCTTTAAGATTCCCTCTATTTTTGAAATAAGAAAAGTTACACGGACCCATGTCTGGCAAATATGGAGGCTGGGCATTACTGTTTTAGGCCAAAATTCACTGAACAAACAATGAAGTGTGAGCTGGTGCATAATCGTGGTGCCATTAGGTAGTACTTTTATTGACCGTTTCACCTGTTGGGTAGGAATTCATGATGCACTACGGCATTATATCGAAGAATTCAGTGAGCATAACCTTCACGTTTGACTGCACTAGACGAGTCTTTTTTGGTCTTGGCGAGTCAGAATGCTCCGCTAGGTGATTGAGCCTAGTTTCGGCAAGTTATATCCGTAACCTACATATTTCGTCACCTGTTATAATAGCGTTTTTCAGTAACTTGTTGACTTCGTAGCTTAGTGACTTCTGAGCAACATCCATTCGCTACTGTTTTTGTTCAAAATTCAACAATTTTGAAACGAATTTTGCTGCCACGAGCTTCAAACACAAAACATTGATTGTCAACATTGCAGATTTATGACATGATCCAATCGATAAGCCAATATCATCAGCAGACCTTCCTCTAATTCAGATTTGTGCTGATTGTTCATAACCCATTTCTTTTACTTTTCCACGTTTTCATTATTGTTGATGTGCTGGGGCGTTCGTCATCTTCAACATATTCACGGCCTTCTTGAAACGCGCGTATACTCAGGTCAAACTCTTGCTTTACTCATAGCAGACCTACCATAGGTCTTTGTTAACATTTCACACACTTTGTTACACTTTATTCCATTTTTAAGGCAAAATTTGATACAAATTTTTTGATCCATTTCTTTTAACAAACGAAAATCGCCGAGCTCATAAAAACAGTTATAAACTTATGACGTCACAGACAAAGTCAAAATGAAAACAGCTGAAAGTTTTATCATACTTCAAAGGCACGTATACCAATATAATAAAATAAATATTTGACAATCATATTTCAAAGCCCGAGAAATTTTAAAATTTTCGTTACTGAACACACCGTATTTTTTGCGTGCAACTCATATTAAATAATTATAATTAAAAGTATTCTGTGTTTCCTGCCCTGGATCGAAACGAGAACCTCGGTGCGTGTGACGCAAACGCGATAACTACAAACTTATGGAAACTTGCAAAACGTTTGATAAATTTAAGTATATGAAATGAATCGTTAATTTTGTAGTTATATTAAAAAGATCAGCTGTTTTATATAAATTTTCTAAGATCAGCTAATAGGTTATACGCTAGTCAGCGTCATGTTGTTAAAAACTAGGTAATGTTAATTTGTCGTGTTTTCGAAAAAGTTAATGTAACTAAAATTAAAAAACTTGATAAGTGACAGTGATTTTTATTTTTGTTAAATAGCAGAATTTTTTTGGTGACAAATTTGAGTTAAGTGACCATCTGGAAGAAAATTTGAGTATTAATTTTCTTCACATTAAAAATTTGGCTAATGCATAAGTATAAATACTATATATGATTAAATTTCAAATAAAAAATGTAGCACAAAATAATATTTTAAAACATTTTTAGTTACAAAGGTCAAAATCGGTACTTATTTCCATTGTCCCGTAAGTCTTTTTCTGTCGATCAGAATTTTAACGGTAATTTTAATACCAGCATATTAATATGCAGCAACGTTCACAAAAATTTTAATCTTAAAAATCCTAAATCGAATGGGCAATGAACAAGTTTACTATTGTTTTCTTATATCATCGCGTCTTCACATGTTTTTATACTTTAGGGGAACCAAAACAAAAATGGCAAATTTAATTAATCTATTATGAAACGAAATGGGATCGACAAGGAACCGAAATGATCGAGCCAAGGTTTTGGTGACCAAAATTAAGGTAATGAAAAAATAAATTGATTTCTAAAAATGAAGAGGGGTGACATAGTCAACAAAATGGCGGGAAGAGAAATAAAACTTTTCCCATTACTTGAAGCAGCTACTTTATATTTCATGTGATTACTGTAACAGACTGAAGTGTTTTTACTTTTAAGAGATTTGCTGAGCATTTCATAGCTTTCAGGTCAGTCGACGAGCTTTAAATGAATCGGAAGAAAATTAAATCCTATTCCTTAAATAATCCTACAACCGCGACACGAAGCTGTCTTGTTTGACGAACGATAGACATTTTCAAAAAAAGATCGTTTTTTTATACTCCAATTTCCGCCAATCATAATCAACATTTTAAGCTGCATAGTCGTTTGTATTTTATACATTAAAATAGTATGGAAATAGAATATGTCAAACTGGTGGCACGAGCTGATTTTCCCAGTTACGAAAGTATCCAGGCAATTCAATTTTTTCAACACGTATCAAGTTTTAGAGCTGGTTTTGACGTTGTATTTGCGGGTCGCGTGGAACATGTTTATATTGATATAAACATATGGTGTGTGTTCAAAAGTAACGGTAATTTTATTTTTTGAACAAAATATTTATTTATTGTCTACATAGATTTTGTCGCTTTAAAATAGTCACCATTGGAGACTATGCACTTGGTTTCGCTTCTTCCAATCCTGGAAACACTTCTCAAATTCGATCTTTGAGACAGCCTTTAGTTCTTTCAGCGATGAGCTTTAATGTCATCTACAAAACGACGGCCGTTTGAGGTTCTCTTTATTTTTGGAAATATGAAAAATCACACGGAGCCATGTCTGGCGAATTTGGAGGCTGGGGCATTTTCAATACTGTTTTTGCACAAATTCACGAATAAACAATGAAGGTGACCTGGTTTATTATCGTGGTGCAAATGCCATGGATTGTTTTTCCACAGAACCTTCACGTTCGACCGCACTTGTGAAACCTTTTTCGGTCTTTGCGAGCCAGAATGCCAAAACTGGGATGATTGAGCCTAAGTTTCGATGTTATATCCGTTAACTCATGTTTCGTCACCTGTTATAATACGTTTCAGTAATTCTATTGTCGTTACTTCATTTAGTGACTCCTGAGCTACTTCCATTAGCCGCTGTTTTTGTTCAAATTCAACAATTTGGAACGAATTTGATGCAACGCGTTTCATTCACAAACATTGGAAACAATTTTCTACGTTTTTATCGGTTTTGATGTGAGTTTAAGGTGTTCGTCATCTTAAACGTCTTCACGACGTTTAAAGGATTATACCAATTTTAAACTCTTGCTTTACCATAGCAGACTCATAGGCCTTTGTTAACATTTACACACTTTGTTATACTTTATTCCATTTTTACGCATAATTTGATACAAATTTTTGATCTATTTAATTTAAGAAACGTAAATCGCCAATCTCACAAAATCACGTCTAACCTTAGTGGCTGTCACAGACAAAGTCAACAATGAAAACGGTGAAAGTTTTATCATACTCAAGGGTATGTATACTAACATAATACAAAAATATATTTGACAATCGGACACTCAAGCCCGCTAAATTTAAAAATTCTCGTTACTTTTTGAAGACATATTTCGCGTGCAGATCTCATATTAAATTAATTATAATTAAAAGTGTCTGTGTTTCGCACGGATCGAAACGAGAAACTTGTGCGTGAGCAAACGCCATAACTGCAACACTACGGAAACTGCAAACGTTTGACAAATATAATTACATGAATGAATCGTTAATTTATGTAGTTCCATTAAAAATCAGCTGTTTTATATTAATTTCAAATATTAATACTTAAATGTTCTTAAAATGATCCCATTTAATTTAAATTTGCCAAAAATTTTGATATTGAACACAAATAATAATGAATATCACTTATCTTGTTTTTATTTTTTTTAGTTACGATAATATGTCCGAAAACAAGACAAATTAACATTAGCTAGTTTAACAACAAAACCTGAAACTTACTGTAACCTATTAGCTGATCTTATGTAATTAATATAAAACAGCTGAACTTTTAACATACTACCTAAATAAATTAAAGATTCATTTCATATTCTTAAATTTGTCAAACGTTTACGTAGTTTCCATTGCAGTTATCGCGTTTTGCCTATACGCGCATGCTTCTAATTTGTTCCCGGAAATACAGACATTTTTAATTATAATTAATTTAATATGAGATTTGCACGCCAAATACGATGTGTATAGAAAAAGAGAAACACGCGGAAACAACGAACCACGACAAAACGCAAAAATTTTTTCGAATTTTTTAATTGATGTCACAAATTGAACTTCGTCTAATTTAAATTTGATTTGTGATTTTGTAATGGTGTTTCTAGCGAATTCCTACTTTATTTGAAAATAACCTATTGGAACCGACACCATAACGTAGTGAAGTCACGTGTTACAAAACCAGGGGACGTAGCTATGTTTGTGAAAACCAGCTGCCGTAGCGTAGATACGTGTTACAAAGCCAGGTGTTGTAGGGAAATCACTTGTCACAAAACCAAATGCCGCAAAGAATTCACGTGTCACAAAACCAAGTGCTGTAGTAAAGTACGTGTCACAAAACTAGGTGCCGTAGTGAAGAATGTGTTATAAGACAAGGTAACGTTGCGAAGTCACGTGTCACAAAACCAGGAACCGTAGCGAAGTCACGTGTTATAAAAACATGCCGTAGTGGTCATGTGTTACAAAACCAGTGTGCCGTAGCGATAGTGATGTATACAAAACCAGGAACGTTGCGTGTCATGTGTCACAAAACTAGGTACGTAGCAAAGTCACATGTCACGAAACCAGGAACTGTAGCGAAATAACGTATTACAAAACCAAGTCCGTAGCAAAGTCACGTGTCACAATGCCAGGTTCTGTAACCCAGTACGGGTGTTATTCATTGAAAATAAAAGAATGCTTTACAGTTGAGAGTAATGGAAATCACTAATAAAACAGAATTTAGTTTCTGGTCATCATTTACTAGAAATGAATTGATATTTTGTTTGTTAATGACGAATTAATCAGCTAATTATTGATTTACACGTGTTTGTATTGTCAGCGGATCATTTGTTTTTGATGTAAATGAGCAGTGTGTATTGAGACCCAATGATGCATGGCTGAGTAGGCATCCAATCATTTCCGGTACGTTGATCGAAGGTTTTTGTGAACGAGTGTGTCATTAATGAAACGTAATTTTTAGTTCATTCGTTGAACAAACATAATGGGCAACTACATTTCAAGAACTCTATATTATATGATAATGCCATATTATATATTATAACACTATATTATATATTATATGATATAAATTATTAAATTATTTGATACCACGGTATGAAAGTAATTCATAGAAAATAATTGTAAATTTATTGACATTTGTTTCTAAAAAATATTTTTACGTTTTTCTGTAACTGTATTTATAAAATTAATGTTTTTAACATGAGTTTTTAGGAACGTAATTGAAATATTTTTGTCATATACTGTATCGAAATATATTAAAAAACCCAAATTCATTACAATTTAATGAAATATATTCACATTTGAATCCATTTAAAGAATCCAATTTTGAATAGAACAAATTCACGGTTTAAAAGCACAAAAAAAAACACAAAAGTAAGTTTTGGTTTAAGTTCGTATCATAAATTTCAAATTTGTTATACTGGACTGATTGATAAATATTGTTTTATGACGAAAATCAGATGGATCATATTGGAGAAATAAGACTGGTTTTAAATCATACCATGGTTTTACGATGGTCAGAATTAAAGAAAATTTTCAAAGATTCTGTTAGTGAATTAAAAAGAAAATTGTCACCAATTTTTTTTTCTTCCTTTATTTTAATTACTACAGGTTACACACGACAATTAGCATAGCTAGTTTATAACAACATAACCTCAAACTTATTATAAACTATCAGCTGATCTTAGCAATTTAATATAAAACAACTGATCTTTTAATATAACTACCAAAATTAGATTAACAATTCACTTCATACACTTAAATCTGCAAACGACTTCGTTGTTTTCGTAGAGTAGTGGTTACGCTTTGTGCCCACACGCGCATGGTTCCCGGTTCAATCCACTCGTCCCGCGAAATCCAACATCAAAACCAGCTTTAAAACATGATACATGTTAAAAATAATTGATAATTGCCTGATAAGTTTGTAACAGAGGAAAATCAGACCGCGTCACCAGCAAAACCGTGTAATCTATTGTTTTTATGTATTTAAATAGTTCATAAGTATACTCAGCAGGGGATGCAGATTAGTTGCACCTATTGAGAGGATTTAGGCGTCCCCAAGGTATCCGAGTCTAACACATACTTATACTTGCAACACTACACTTACGACTTTAACACTTTACACTCACACTTACAATTAGTAAGGCGATAAAACCTCAATGTAATTTTCGCCTTAATATAAAAAAATAAATAAAATGAAATAAGTTAATAAAATCAAAAGAAAACAGCTGTTAAATTTGCTATAAATATGCTACCCTGCAAAGTTTAAATTAACTCGAATAAATAACGAATGCAACTTTTTGACAGTTAATGTAATTATTATTTAATCAGATGAAATTCATAAGCTCCCAAAAACTTTCAGACACATAATTTATTGCAATTTTCACAGGTTTTCATAATTTTGATAGGTTTGACTTCGGCTGAGCCGCATATAATAATATAGATCAAGGATTGTGACAGGTTCCTCCTGCAAAATCATCCAAACTGCCACAGTTTATATTTACATATATGTTGTCATTTTTAAGGTGTCCACAACTGAAAAGCGAGAGTTAAACATTAAAGGGTAAATAGCTTGACGACATAGTAAGAATTTTGTGTTCAAAAGCAAAGAACGATCTGAAAATAACACTTCTAACCATGTTCCTCAATATTGACGTGTCTACGGCTGAATTTAATTTACTAAAGTTGAGTCATTCTATTTATCATAGTTATTTTGCATAAAAGTAAAAATGATAGAAATTATTAAACTGCAAAATGTGTCAGAAAATTTAAAAACTTTAAAATTTGGAACGTTGACGCTTACAGAGAATAAACCAATTTTTCATCAACGATCACTCATTTTATTAGTCATAGTTCCAATATATACCTTAACCGACTTCGAAGGAAAAAATTTTATCACTTCGTCATGCAATTAACCTTTAATGTTATAAAATCTCGTTTTTATGTTATAAAAGCCTGAAAAAGTGCTAACCATCATATAAAAACGTTGCCTAATTTGAAGTCTACGTAATGTCCTTTTATTGTATTGTGCATTACATAAATTTGGTAATTTGATTTAAGTTAATAATGAATTTTTAAAATAGTTAAATATTTTTTTAATAATAGAGCCTAATAATTTGTTTTCAACTAAAAAAATGCTAAACCTACAATATGAAAATACTGCATACACTGTGGCAATTTGTTGATCTGATGCGACAGAACGCTGCCGCATTAATTGATCTATTATTTTTGGGCTCAACGGAAATCAAACCTGTTACAAAATTATTTATTTTTTTTTATACAATTATGGTGTTTGTTCGTTTGCGATACAAGTACAAATATATTATATATGTTACGATTTTTGTGTGTGTTTAACGTCCGACTATTGTGCACACTTGGGGGTTTTTGGGGAGCTTATGAATTTCATCTGATTAAATAATGATTACATTAACTGTCAAGAAGTTGCATTCGTTATTTATTCGAGTTAATTTAAACGTTACAGGCTAGCATATTATATTATAATAAATTTAATAGCTTTTTTTCTTTTATTTCTTATTTTATTTTGTTATGTGGTTATTTTAAGGCGAAAAGCACATTGACTTCTAATCCTCAAAACACTTCTCAAAATCGATCTTTGAGATAGCTTTTAGTTCTTTCATCGATACGCTTTAATGTCATCTACGGCTGTAAAACGACGGCCCTTTAAGGTTCTCTTTATTTTAGGAAATAGGAAAAAGTCACACGGAGCCATGTCTGGCGAATATGGAGGCTGGGACATCATTACAGTACTGTTTTTGGCCAAAAATTCACGAACAAGCAATGAAATGTGAGCTGGTGCATTATCGTGGTGCAAAAGCCATGAATGGTTTTTCCCGAATCCGGGCGTTTTTCGGATTGCTTCACGCAAACGGCGTTGAATTTGTAAGTAGTATTTCTAATTGACCGTTTCACCTGGTGGCAGGAATTCATGATGCACTATTCCATTAATATCGAAGAACACAATGAGCATAACCTTCACGTTCGTCCGCACTTGTCGCGTTTTTCGGCCTTTTCGAGTCAGAGTGCCTCCGCTGGTTTGATTGAGCCTTAGTTTCGACGTCATATCCCTAAACCTATGTTTCGTCACCTGTTATAATACGTTTCAGTAATTCTTCATGGTCTATGACTTTATTTAGTGACTCCTGAAAAACATCCATTCGCCGCTGTTTTTGTTCAACATTCAACAGTTTTGAAACGAATATTTTTGCCACGCGTTTCATACACAAAACATTGGAAAGAATGTTATTACATGATACAATCTTTATGCCAACATCATCAGCGACTTCTAATTGTAATTACGGGATTGTTCATAACCATTTCTTTCATTTTTTCACATTTTCATCGCTTCTTGAAGTCGAAAATTTGATACAAATTCTTTGATACATATCGTTTAACAAACAAAAATCGCTGAGCTCATAAAAATACGTCTACCGTTAGTGGCTGTCACAGAAAAAGTCAACAATGAAAACAGCTGAAAGTTTTATCATATTTCAAAGGCATATATACCAACATAATTAAAAAAAATGTTTTGACAATCTGACTCCCCAAGCCCGCGAATAGAGTTTTTAGCTTATTTTTGTAGCTTATTTTCAGTGTAAATTTAAAATTAATTAACAATTATTTATACATATTTGATTTAAACTCAGTATGGAAGTTTTGTTTTTCCGGTAAAATTTGTTCAAATCATTCAAAATTTGTTCAATAATGGCACAATATATATCTTCAGAAAATAATCTTGTTTAGTCTGATTTGACTATTATAGTTAACGTTAAAATTAGCATTAATTAGAATTTTAGTTTTACATATTCTATTTCAATACAACTTTAAAGTTTAAAATGCAAACGTAAGCAGCTTAAAATGTTGATTATGATTATGAAATTAGATTAAAAAAAGAGCGTGACTTTTTTTTTAGAAAATGTCTTTCTTTACGTCAGCAAGACAGCTTCTAGTCGCGGTTATTAAAAGTTATTTAAGGAATGGGATTTAATTTTCTTTCGATTCATTTTAAAAACAGGTCAAGTGACTGGAAACACGTAAAATTAACGAAAGCTCTTAAAGCAAAACCACTCCGTCTGTTACAGTAATCACATGAAATATAAAGTAGCTGCTTCAAGTAATGGAAAAGTTTTATTTCTCTTCTCGCCATTTTGTTGGCCGTTTCACCCCTCTTCATTTTTGTTATCAATTTATTTTTTCATTACTTTTAATTTTGGTCACGAAACCTTTGCTCGATGTTACGGTTCCTCGTCGATCCCATTTCGTTTCATAATAGAATAATTAAAATTGTGTCACTTTTATTTTCGCTCCCTAAGTATAAAACATGCGATACGTGATCATAAAAACGATAGTAAATTTTTCATTGCCCATTCGATTTAGGTTTTTTAAGATTAAATTCTTGTAAACATTGCTGCATATTAATATGCTGAAAATTGTTCAAAAGTTCCGTTAAAAAATCTGTCAACATGAAAAGACTTACACGGGACAATGAAATAAATATTGATTTTTAACCTTGTTTTTAATGTTTTAAAATGTTATTTTAAGCCTACATATTTTTGTGTTGAAATTTAATCATATATAGTATTTACACTTATGCTTGTATTAATACTCAAATGATCTTAAGATGGTCCCACTTTATTCAATTTTCCACAAAAAATTCTGTTATTGAACAAAAATAAAAATCACTATCATTTATCATGTTTTCTCTTTGTTTTTTTAATTTTAGTTACGATAATGTGTTCGAAAACAGGGCAAATTAACATTAGCTAGTTTTTAACAACATAAGCTGAAATTTATTATAACCTATTAGCTAATCTTAGAAAATTAATATAAAACAGCTGATCTTTTAATATAACTACCTAAATAAATTAACGATTCAATTCATATAGTTACATTTGCCAAACGTTGGCGTAGTTTCCGTAGTGTTGTAGTTATCGAGTTTTGAGTCACAAGCGCAAGGTTCTTGTTTCAATCGAGGGGGAAACACAGACCTTTAATTCAATATAAGATTTGCATGCAAAATACTAAGTGTGTTCAGAAAGTAACGAGAATTTTAAATTTCGCGAGCTAGGAGGTTCCGATTGTGAAACGTTTTTTTTAATATGTTGGTATACATTCCTTTGAAGTATGATAAAACTTTCAGCTGTTTTCATTGTTTACTTTGTCTGGGACAGCCACTAATCTTAGAGGAGTTTTTATGAGCTCGGAGATTTTCGTTTGTTAAAAGATATTGATCAAAGTATTTGTATAAAATTTTGCGTTAAAAAAGAATAAAGTGTAACAAAGTGTGTGTGATATTAACAATTGTTCGTGAATTTTTGGCTGTAACTATGAACCAGCCTCCATATTTGCCAGACATATCTCCGTGTGACTTTTTCCTATTTACAAAAATAAAGGGATTCTTATAGGGCCGTAGTTTTACAGCCGTGTATGACATTAAAAGCACATCGCTGAAAGAACTAAAGGTTATCGCAAAAATCGAGTTTGAGAAGTGATTTGAGGATTGGAAGAAGCGCTTGCACAAGTGCATAATCTCCAATGGGGACTATTTTGAAGTCGACAACATGAATGTAGAAGAATAAATAAATATTTTGTTCAAAAATTTAAAATATCATTACTTTCTGAACACACCTCGTATACTGGTATATATGAATTTAAACATGATCAACGTGATACATATTGAAAAAGAATTGGTAATTGCCTGGATACGTTCGTAATAAAGGAAAATCAGATCGTGCCACCGGCAAAACCGTGTAATCTATAGTTCTTGATGTATTTAAATAGTTCATACATTCTTTTTGAAAAACACAGTAAGGTCGGCAGTTTTCACTTCGTAAATAAAACCAAGTGAGGAAATATACACATCGTTTGTAGTTGGTGTACAGGCTACACAAATCGGTAAGGTATTACAATCCATAAGCCGACTTGAGAGATGGTTCAGATTTACGGGAGATTGTAAAATATTTTGATGGCTTAACAGATTTTTCCGCGTCTCTTTAGACTTACGTGATAAAGGGCTTAATGTTTTACCATAAATCTGGCGTATTTTGGAACAAGAAATATCCGCAGCTACTGCACGTTTGCGAAAAAACATGTTTTAAATTTGTTTTAACTAAACTTGAAATATACAAACTTATAGGTTTTATTAAATTATTTAAATACGTAAAGGTATAATATGCTAGCCTACAGTGCTTAACGTAACTTGAAGAAATGAAGCATGCAACGTTTTGACAGTTTATTTAATTATTGAACAACCAAAGTAAACGCATCTGTTTCTATTAAAAAAAATATATAGTAAAAGCAATCATGTGGGCTTCAAGTTAGGCAACCAACATAGCACAAACTACCCTTAAGCTCCCACTACAATATTCAATAAAGCATAGAATATTGAAAGCATAGAATATGTGTACATGTACTGTCAAAGGAACGATAATTGGCTCGAAACATAGTTAACAATACTTTGATATTTTTGACAGGTTTGACTTCAGTTGCGCCGAATATAATTAATAAAGATGTATGAACGTGGTTGATTTCCATCCTACCATATCTCCCAAACTGCCACAGTGTATATTTACATATCTGCAAACGATTTCGTTGTTTCCGTAGTGTAGTGTTTACGCATTATATCTCACACGCGCATGGTTCCTAGATCAATCCACTCGTCCCTCGAAATCCAACATCAAAACCAGCTTTAAAACTTGATACATGTTGAAAAATAATTGATAATTGCCTGGATAAGTTTGTAACAGAAGAAAATCAGACCTCGTCACCTGCCAAACCGTGTAATCTATTGTTCTTATGTATTTAAATAGTTCATTCGTATACCCCGCAGGGGAGTGTTGACTAGCTGCACTTATTGAGAGGATTTAGACGTCCCTCATGGTACCCGAGTCTAACACACACTGACACTTGCAGCACTACACTTACGATTTTTAACACTTTACCCTCACACTTACACTTAGGGCTGCGATAATAGCATCAATTTGCTTTTCGCCTTAAAATAATAAATTAATAAAAATAAAATAATATATTATGCTAGCCTACAACGTTTAAATTAACTCGAATAAATAACAAATGCAACTTTTTGACAATTAATGTAATTATTATTTAATCAGATGAAATTCATAAGTTCCACAAAGAAACCTTATTAGTCTCAATTACAAAAAATGTTAGAAAAATTAATTTACATTACAAATTCCGTTTATCAGACTTTGATATATTTATAATAATTATAACTAAATACAACGTACGAAATATATTTAGTACACAATATAGTAAAAGGAATCATGTGGGCTTCAAGTTAGGCAACCAACATAACACAAACTGTTCTTAATCTCTCACTATAACATTGGATACATCGTAGAATACATTTGTACTTGTGCTGTTAAAGGAACAAATACTGATATCATACTTTTAATTTAGTTTGTTATTTTTGATAGGTTTGACTTCGGTTGAGCCGCACATTTTGATCACGTAATTGTGTTTAGTATTTTTGACGTGTGTTTTCAATGTTTTCTTTAACTTTGTGACGACCTCAAAGAGGGATTTGCCGACATTACGGCCTGAAGATGAAACAGTGAGGTTTCGAAACCGCTGTAGCATTTACGAGGTGACTAAAATAGATCACTAAACGGAAGAAAATAAATCGTTATTACTCTCGTTTCCATTTCATATTAAGTCTTACGTTTTTATATTTGGTTACATAAATTTAAATATCTAGGCCCTACGGTTTTATATTCTCCTGTAGGCTACGTAGGTAAATTAATTTCAACGGAATGTATTTAATAACTCTTTCAGTACTTTAATAAATAAAGATTATGCATTGCTTTTTATTTAGAAACAGTTTTACTAAAACTTTTAAGACTATATTAATCCCTTAAGCCACAACATACAGTACGCTACCTGAACACACTACTAATTCTTCAGCTGTTTTGTAATGCTATTCCATTAAGTATCTAATTCATATTATATTTCTGAAAGTTTGTGTGTTTGTTATTCAATCACGCTTTAACCACTGGACCAATTGAGATGAAATTTGGTACGGATATGGCTTAAGTATCAGAGATACATATAGGCCTATTCCCGTTTTACAAAACGTCATTATACTACTTACCCAGCCCAAAATAATTATCAGTTTTTAGTTTTATGGCATGTGTTAATAGTAGTTATTTACTGTACCTGTGATTTAGGTACCTGAGATGAACATATATTAAATCCTATTTTAAGAATCCTAATTTGTGTTTTATTTATTGCAAAATTATTGCTTTTAATGTAACATTTTCAAAATTTTAGTTGAAATTTTTTTCAAAACTGACTTTAATTTGTTACTTTGTGTTGAATTTTCAATATTAAATGTAAAAAAATCCTACACAGAGTGCCAATTGTAAGATAGTATATATATATTTGTGTAATTACATTATATCAAAAAATGGTAAATATAAAGTGTAGCATATCCTTATTTTTGATATTTTTGTTACTAAAATGCTTTATTATGTGCCCAAAAGCCAGAATCCAAAATATGAAAGCACGAGAAGTACGATAAAATCGAAAATAAAAGTGACCATCATAACCTCAAAATTGCTACCCTGCGAAAATCAGTAACGTGTTGTAAATCGGTAAACGAATAAAAATACGTCTAACACGGGTTTTGGGTGATAAGAAACCAATTTTTAAAAGCATAATGCATAACCAAACTGACACGCTTGTTAGGCCTAACATGGTGATGCGTGAAAAACATTTATATTTTTTTAAAAAATAGCCTACTATATATCCTGACACGGTTGTTGGGCCTATCACGATGATACGTGAAAAACCTTTATATATTTTTTTAAAAATACTACATATCCTAACTGACACGGTTATTAGGCCTAACACGGTGATGAGTGAAAAAAAAATTTTTTATATTTTTTAAAGACTACTACATATCCCAACTGACACGGTTGTTGGGCCTATGATCTGTGATCTGAAAAAAACCTTTATTTTTTTAAAGAATACTACATAACCTAATTGACACGGTTGTTAGGCCTAACACGGTGATGCGTGAAAAACCTTTATATTTTTTAAAGGATACTACATATTCTAATACAAGGAAAATATGATCCTTACACTTCACACATCACTTCAGTTGACATGGTTGTTGGGCCTAACACGGTGATGCGTGAAAAAAACCTTTATATTTTTTTAAAGAATACTACATATCCTAACTGATACGATTGTTAGGCCTATCACGCTGATGTGTGAGAAAACCTTTACATTTAAAGAATACTATATAATCTAATTGACACGGCTGTTAGGCTAACACGGTGATGCGTGAAAAACCTTTTTTTTTTTTTTAAAGAATATTACATATCCTAACTGACACGGTTGTTGGGCCTATTACGGTAATGTGTGAAAAAAAACCTTTATTTTTTTAGATAGTACTGAAAACCTTAACTGACACGGTTGTTAGGTCTACCATGGTAATGCGTGAAAATACTTTATATTTTTTTAAAAGAATACTCTCCATAAGCTAACTAACATGGTTGTTATGCCTAACACGGTGATCCATTAAGAAAACCTTTATTAATTTTTTTAAAATAGTACTTAAACCTAACTGACACGGTTGTTGGGCCTAATAAGGTGATGCATGAAATAAACCGTTATATTTTTTTAAAGAGTAACTTAACTAACACGGTTGTTAGGTCTAACACAGTGATGCGTGAAAAAACCTTTATATTTTTTAAAAGAATACTAGGCTACATATCCTAACTGACACGGTGGTGCGTAAAAAACTTTTATATTTTTTTAAAGAATACTACATATCCTAACTTACATGGTTGTTGGGCCTATCATGGCGATGTGTGAAAAAACCGTTATTTTTTTAAAGTACTTCAAACCTTAACTGACACGGTTGTTAAGTGTAACATGGTGATGAGTGAAAAAAAACGTTATTTTTTTAAAAAGTACTCCAAACCTTAACTGACACGTTTGTTAGGCCATGGTGATGGTGTGAAAATCTTTATATTTTTTTTTAAAGAATACTTCAAAAGTTAACTAACATGGTTGTTAGGCCTAACGCAGTGATGCATTACAAAAACCTTTATTTATTTTTAAAAAAAGAGTACTCAAGAACCTAACTGACACGGTTGTTGGGCCTAATACGGTGATGCAGGAAAAAAGCCTTAATTTTTTTTAAAGAGTACTCCATAACTTAACGCATAAGGTGGTGCGTTAAAAAACCTTTATTTTAAAAAAGAAATACACCATAACCTAACTGACACGGTTGTTGGTCCAAACACGGTCATGCGTGATCTTTAATGTATATTACGATTGCGGGAAAAGCCGTGACGGGTAGCAGGTAATCATATTATATTTTTTTAGATAGTACTGAAAACCTTAACTGACACGGTTGTTAGGTCTACCATGGTAATGCGTGAAAATACTTTATATTTTTTTAAAAGAATACTCCATAAGCTAACTAACATGGTTGTTATGCCTAACACGGTGATCCATTAAGAAAACCTTTATTAATTTTTTTAAAATAGTACTTAAACCTAACTGACACGGTTGTTGGGCCTAATAAGGTGATGCATGAAATAAACCGTTATATTTTTTTTAAAGAGTAACTTAACTAACACGGTTGTTAGGTCTAACACAGTGATGCGTGAAAAAACCTTTATATTTTTTTAAAGAATACTAGGCTACATATCCTAACTGACACGGTGGTGCGTAAAAAAACTTTTATATTTTTTTAAAGAATACTACATATCCTAACTTACATGGTTGTTGGGCCTATCATGGCGATGTGTGAAAAAACCGTTATTTTTTTTAAAGAGTACTTCAAACCTTAACTGACACGGTTGTTAAGTGTAACATGGTGATGAGTGAAAAAAACCGTTATTTTTTTAAAAAGTACTCCAAACCTTAACTGACACGTTTGTTAGGCCATGGTGATGCGTGAAAAATCTTTATATTTTTTTTAAAGAATACTTCAAAAGTTAACTAACATGGTTGTTAGGCCTAACGCAGTGATGCATTACAAAAACCTTTATTTATTTTTAAAAAAGAGTACTCAAGAACCTAACTGACACGGTTGTTGGGCCTAATACGGTGATGCAGGAAAAAAGCCTTAATTTTTTTTAAAGAGTACTCCATAACTTAACGCATAAGGTGGTGCGTTAAAAAACCTTTATTTTAAAAAAGAAATACACCATAACCTAACTGACACGGTTGTTGGTCCAAACACGGTCATGCGTGATCTTTAATGTATATTACGATTGCGGGAAAAGCCGTGACGGGTAGCAGGTAATCATATTATATTTCTGAAAGTTTGTTTTTGTTTGTTTGTTATTCAATCACACTTTAACTACTGGACCAATTGAGATTAAATTTGGTATGAACACGGTTTAGGTACCTGAGATAAACACAATACTATTCCAGTTTAATTGAATAATAATTACTTTTAATGATACTGTATTTTATTAAAATATGACAGGACCCTTTTTAGAGTATCGAGTAGCAAAAATGTATATTTCTTGGCCGAAAACTATAAATCGTATAATATTGTAAATAGAAATATATTAAAATGAAATGACCTATTCTGATTTTGAAAATCGACTATAAATTTTATTGCCTACATTATAATTGCAGGCAAAGCCGCAACGGGTAACAGCTAGTATTAAATAATGTATAGTTACTGAGGCATGGCTTTAGTGTTACATACAAATGGGAACGTAGTGCTGGAAATGAATAAAACTTCAAATTACAAATATAGGGCCTATAACTAAAGAATATAGGCTATATCATAAAGCAAGGCATGTTTTAGTTTGATATATATTTTCTAGAAGAAAACAAAACTTAACGAGTCCTTTTTTCTTCCCAATTTTTTTTTATTTTCTTTTATTTTACATTTCAATTTTTGATTCACGATAATGATAAACTTTTGATTTTTAGATTATAACCTTGGGCTTTCAACGGCAAAAAAAAAAAAATTTCCTTCGTATTCGATTACAAGCGTATTGTATGAAAATTTTGTGGTGCTTTGGTTTCAATATTTTTCCATAGTTGCAGGACACTTGCACGTTGTAACCGTTTATAATACATTCGAAATTAATAAAAAGTTTATAATAATTGTTGTTAATATTGCTACTTTCTACAAAATAAACCTAATTTAATGTAATCTATCAGATGTTGAATGAAATCAGTTGATTAACACGAAATAATATAAAACAGCTGATATTGGACTATGACTATGACTACAGTATTACTAGGTTCACGTATTTATTTATGTAAACGAAAACAAGATATTTTTTAATATAGTTTGAAACTAATTATATATTCATCAAAGATAATAATAGCAAAAGCTTTGCTTTTGTCAGTGACTCTCCGAGTTCCACAAATGTATTTTTCTTAAAGCTAAAACCACATACCAATTTTCCTAATGACCTAATCGCACAATTTATGTCATACTTTAAAAACAATATTTTCTACACAAAACACTCATTACTTACTGTATTCGTAAATTTTTACTTATGTAGTCATCATGGTAAGATGATTCAAACCAGGACTTTGAAATGACATCTGATTTTACAACTAGACCAATCTTAAAAGGGTGGTTCAAAATAGTACAGAACCTTTTTTTCTGAATCTGATTTCACCATCAAAATCAGCATTAAAGTGTATATATATATATATATATATATATATATATATATATATATATATATATATATATACATTATAACTTTAAATTACTTAATTGAAAACAAACAAAAAATTGTCTGTTTTCAGTACAATTTTAAAATTAATAACAATCATTTATATACAGATTTGATTTAAAATCAGTATGAAAAAAATTCGTTTTATGGCAAAATTCGTTCAATTGTTTTAAAATCATGAAACAATTTATTTCTTCGAACAAAAATTTTGTTTAGTCTGATTTTACTGTTGTAATTTTGCTGATATCCAGGAATACAGCTATTGTGTGTAGGCGTTTGTGTTTGTTCGTTTGCAGTACAAGTACAAATATATAGTAATTGTTTCGAATATTGCAGTGAGAGTTTAAGAAACAATTTGTGTTATTTTGGTTGCCTAATTTGAAGTCTACATGATTTATTTATTGCTTTGTACAGTATATTTTAGTACATTTTGTACGTTGATTTAGGTTGTTAATATTCATTATAAGCACACTAAAGTAGACATTAAATGTTGAGGAAAATAAATCAAAAGTGCTATTTTCAGTAATTAGGATTATGACCTATTTTTCCGTCTAGTGGTTTATTTACTCACTCGTAAAGGCTACCGCAATTTCAAAACTCTACTCTTCCATATTCAGGTCGTAGAACGAATTTAATTTAAATGAATTTAAATAAATGTTATAAAGTTATCGTTTTTCAGATATAAATACATTTAAAAATGATAAACAGATAAGTAAATATACACTGTGGCAGTTTGGGAGATTTGGCGGGATGGAAATTTGCCACGTTCCTTCATCTTTATTATTTATATGCGGCTCAACCAAAGTCAAACCTGTCAAAAATATCTGTATTTTAAGTTTATACAACCAATTTTCGTTCCTTTGACAGTATATGTATGTATATACTCTATGCTATATTGAAGTGGGAGGTTAGGAATAGTTTATGTTATGTTAGTCGCCTAACTTTGAATCCCACATGATTGCTTTTACTATAGTGTGTATTAAATATATTTGGTATGTTGATTTAAGTTATTCATATTTATTATGAGTACATCAAAGTCTGATTAACTGATTTCTAATGTAATTTTAAAGTTTTTGTAATATATGTTTTTTTAATAGAAACTAATACGTTTATTTTGGGCGTTCAATAATTAAATTAACTTTCAAAACGTTGCATGCGTTATTTATTCAAGTTACGTTAAACACTGTAGGCTAGCATATATACCTTTATGTGTATTTGAATAATTTAATAAAAGTTTGTATATAAGTTAATAATAAGTTTATATATTTCAAGTTTAGTTAAAACAAATTTTCTCCAAACACGTTTTCTTATACTTTTATTACAAAAGGCGCGCCAACGTGCAGTAACTGCGGGTATTTCTTGTTCCAAAATACGTCAGATTTATGGCAAAACATTAAGCCCTTTATCACGTAAGTCTAAAGGGACGCGGTAAAAAACTGTTAAGCCGCCAAAATATTTTACAAACTCCCGTAATCCTGAACTATCTCTCAAGTCGGCTTATGGGTTGTAATACCTTACCGATCTGTGTATCCTGTACTCCTACTACAAACGCTGTGTATATTTCCTCACTTGGTTTTATTTACGAAGTGTAAACTTTAAAACTGCTGACATTACTGTGTTTGCAAAAAGAATGAATGAAATATTTTAATACATAAACAACAATAGATTAAACGGTTTTGCCGGTGGCACGAGCTGATTTTCCCCAGTTACGAAAGTATCCAGGCAATTACCAATTCTTTTTCAACACGTATCAAGTTTTAGAGCTGGTTTTGACGTTGTATTTTGCGGGTCGCGTGGAACATGTTTATATTGATATATAACAGTATACGGGGTGTGTTCAAAAGTAACGGTAATTTTATTTTTTTGAACAAAATATTTATTTATTCGTCTACATAGATTTTGTCGCCTTTAAAATAGTCACCATTGGAGACTATGCACTTGTGTCTTCGCTTCTTCCAATCCTGGAAACACTTCTCAAATTCGATCTTTGAGACAGCCTTTAGTTCTTTCAGCGATGAGCTTTTAATGTCATCTAAGGCTGTAAAACGACGGCCGTTTGAGGTTCTCTTTATTTTTGGAAATATGAAAAAATCACACGGAGCCATGTCTGGCGAATTTGGAGGCTGGGGCATTTTCAATACTGTTTTTGGCCACAAATTCACGAATAAACAATGAAGTGTGACCTGGTTTATTATCGTGGTGCAAATGCCATGGATTGTTTTTCCACAGAACCTTCACGTTCGACCGCACTTGTGAAACCTTTTTCGGTCTTTGCGAGCCAGAATGCCAAAACTGGGATGATTGAGCCTAAGTTTCGATGTTATATCCGTTAACTCATGTTTCGTCACCTGTTATAATACGTTTCAGTAATTCTGCATTGTCGTTACTTCATTTAGTGACTCCTGAGCTACTTCCATTAGCCGCTGTTTTTGTTCAAATTCAACAATTTTGGAACGAATTTTGATGCAACGCGTTTCATTCACAAAACATTGGAAACAATTTTTCTACGTTTTTATCGGTTTTTGATGTGAGTTTAAGGCGTTCGTCATCTTAAACGTCTTCACGACGTTTAAAGGATTATACCACTCTTAAACTCTTGCTTTACTCATAGCAGACTCACCATAGGCCTTTGTTAACATTTTACACACTTTGTTATACTTTATTCCATTTTTACGCATAATTTGATACAAATTCTTTGATCTATTTAATTTAAGAAACGTAAATCGCCAATCTCACAAAATCACGTCTAACCTTAGTGGCTGTCACAGACAAAGTCAACAATGAAAACGGCTGAAAGTTTTATCATACTTCAAGGGTATGTATACTAACATAATACAAAAAATATATTTGACAATCGGACACCCAAGCCCGCTAAATTTAAAAATTCTCGTTACTTTTTGAAGACATATTTCGCGTGCAGATCTCATATTAAATTAATTATAATTAAAAGTGTCTGTGTTTCCGCACGGGATCGAAACGAGAAACTTGTGCGTGTGAGCAAAACGCCATAACTGCAACACTACGGAAACTTCGCAAACGTTTGACAAATATAATTACATGGAATGAATCGTTAATTTATGTAGGTAGTTCCATTAAAAATCAGCTGTTTTATATTAATTTCAAATATTAATACTTAAATGTTCTTAAAATGATCCCATTTAATTTAAATTTGCCACAAAAAATTCTGATATTGAACACAAATAATAATGAATATCACTTATCTTGTTTTATCTTTAATTTTAGTTACGATAATATGTCCGAAAACAAGACAAATTAACATTAGCTAGTTTTTAACAACAAAACCTGAAACTTACTGTAACCTATTAGCTGATCTTATGTAATTAATATAAAACAGCTGAACTTTTAACATACTACCTAAATAAATTAAAGATTCATTTCATATTCTTAAATTTGTCAAACGTTTACGTAGTTTCCGTAGTATTGCAGTTATCGCGTTTTGCCTCATACGCGCATGCTTCTAATTTCGTTCCCGGGCGGAAATACAGACATTTTTAATTATAATTAATTTAATATGAGATTTGCACGCCAAATACGATGTGTGTATAGAAAAAGAGAAACACGCGGAAACAACGAACCACGGACAAAACGCAAAAACTATTTTTTTCGAATTTCTTTTTTAATTGATGTCACAAATTGAACTTCTGTCTAATTTAAATTTGATTTGTGATTTTGTAATGGTGTTTCTAGCGAATTCCTACTTTACTTGAAAATAACCTATTGGAACCGACACCATAACGTAGTGAAGTCACGTGTTACAAAACCAGGGGACGTAGCTATGTTTCGTGTGAAAAAACCAGCTGCCGTAGCGTAGATACGTGTTACAAAGCCAGGTGTTGTAGGGAAATCACTTGTCAAAACCAAATGCCGCAAAGAATTCACGTGTCACAAAACCAAGTGCTGTAGTAAAGTACGTGTCACAAAACTAGGTGCCGTAGTGAAGTAATGTGTTATAAGACAAGGTAACGTTGCGAAGTCACGTGTCACAAAACCAGGAACCGTAGCGAAGTCACGTGTTATAAAACCACATGCCGTAGTGAAGTCATGTGTTACAAAACCAGGTGCCGTAGCGAAGTGATGTATCACAAAACCAGGAACCGTTGCGTAGTCATGTGTCACAAAACTAGGTACCGTAGCAAAGTCACATGTCACGAAACCAGGAACCGTAGCGAAATAACGTATTACAAAACCAAGTCCGTAGCAAAGTCACGTGTCACAATGCCAGGTTCTGTAACCCAGTACGGGTGTTATTCATTGAAAATAAAAGAATGCTTTACAGTTGGAGAGTAATGGAAATTCACTAATAAAACAGAATTTAGCCTCTGGTCATCATTTACTAGAAATGAATTGATATTTTGTTTGTTAATGACGAATTAATCAGCTAATTATTGATTTACACGTGTTTGTATTGTCAGCGGATCATTTGTTTTTGATGTAAATGAGCAGTGTGTATTGAGACCCAATGATGCATGGCTGGAGTAGGCATCCAATCATTTCCGGTACGTTGGATTCGAAGGTTTTTGTGTGAACGAGTGTGTCATTAATGAAACGTAATTTTTAGTTCATTCGTTGAACAAACATAATGGGCAACTACATTTCAAGAACTCTATATTATATGATAATGCCATATTATATATTATAACACTATATTATATATTATATGATATAAATTATTAAATTATTTGATACCACGGTATGAAAGTAATTCATAGCAAAAATAATTGTAAATTTATTGACATTTGTTTCTAAAAATATTTTTTTACGTTTTTCTGTAACTGTATTTATAAAATTAATGGTTTCTTAACATGAGTTTTTAGGAACGTAATTGAAATAATTTTTGTCATATACTGTATCGAAATATATTAAAAAAAACTCCCAAATTCATTACAATTTAATGAAATATATTCACATTTCGAATCCATTTAAAGAATCCAATTTTGAATAGAACAAATTCACGGTTTAAAAGCACAAATGAAAAAACACACAAAAGTAAGTTTTTGGTTTAAGTTCGTATCATAAATTTCAAATTTGTTATACTGGACTGATTGATAAATATTGTTTTATGACGAAAATCAGATGGATCATATTGGAGAAATAAGACTGGTTTTAAATCATACCATGGTTTTACGATGGTCAGAATTAAAGAAAATTTTCAAAGATTCTGTTAGTGAATTAAAAGAAAAATTGTCTACCAATTTTTTCTCTCCTTTTTATTTTAATTACTACAGGTTACACACGACAATTAGCATAGCTAGTTTATAACAACATAACCTCAAACTTATTATAAACTATCAGCTGATCTTAGCAATTTAATATAAAACAACTGATCTTTTAATATAACTACCAAAATTAGATTAACAATTCACTTCATACACTTAAATCTGCAAACGACTTCGTTGTTTTCGTAGAGTAGTGGTTACGCTTTGTGCCTCACACGCGCATGGTTCCCGGTTCAATCCACTCGTCCCGCGAAATCCAACATCAAAACCAGCTTTAAAACATGATACATGTTAAAAAATAATTGATAATTGCCTGGATAAGTTTGTAACAGAGGAAAATCAGACCGCGTCACCAGCAAAACCGTGTAATCTATTGTTTTTTATGTATTTAAATAGTTCATAAGTATACTCAGCAGGGGGATGCAGATTAGTTGCACCTATTGAGAGGATTTAGGCGTCCCTCAAGGTATCCGAGTCTAACACATACTTATACTTGCAACACTACACTTACGACTTTAACACTTTACACTCACACTTACAATTAGTAAGGCGATAAAACCTCAATGTAATTTTCGCCTTAATATAAAAAAAAATAAATAAAATGAAATAAGTTAATAAAATCAAAAGAAAACAGCTGTTAAATTTGCTATAAATATGCTACCCTGCAAAGTTTAAATTAACTCGAATAAATAACGAATGCAACTTTTTGACAGTTAATGTAATTATTATTTAATCAGATGAAATTCATAAGCTCCCCAAAAAACTTTCAGACACAATAATTAATATTGCAATTTTCACAGGTTTTTCATAATTTTTGATAGGTTTGACTTCGGCTGAGCCGCATATAATAATATAGATCAAGGATTGTGACAGGTTCCTCTCCTGCAAAATCATCCAAACTGCCACAGTTTATATTTACATATATGTTGTCATTTTTAAGGTGTCCACAACTGAAAAGCGAGAGTTAAACATTAAAGGGTAAATAGCTTGACGACATAGTAAGAATTTTGTGTTCAAAAGCAAAGAACGATCTGAAAATAACACTTCTAACCATGTTCCTCAATATTGACGTGTCTACGGCTGAATTTAATTTACTAAAGTTGAGTCATTCTATTTATCATAGTTATTTTGCATAAAAGTAAAAAAATGATAGAAATTATTAAACTGCAAAATGTGTCAGAAAATTTAAAAAACTTTAAAATTTGGAACGTTGACGCTTACAGAGAATAAACCAATTTTTCATCAACGATCACTCATTTTATTAGTCATAGTTCCAATATATACCTTAACCGACTTCGAAGGAAAAAAAAATTCTTATCACTTCGTCATGCAATTAACCTTTAATGTTATAAAAATCTCGTTTTTATGTTATAAAAGCCTGAAAAGTGCTAACCTATCATATAAAAACGTTGCCTAATTTGAAGTCTACGTAATGTCCTTTTATTGTATTGTGCATTACATAAATTTGGTAATTTGATTTAAGTTAATAATGAATTTTTAAAATAGTTAAATATATTTTTTTTAATAATAGAGCCTAATAATTTGTTTTCAACTAAAAAAAAATGCTAAACCTACAATATGAAAATACTGCATACACTGTGGCAATTTGGTTGATCTGATGCGACAGAACGCTGCCGCATTAATTGATCTATTATTTTTGCGGCTCAACGGAAATCAAACCTGTTACAAAATTACTTATTTTTTTTTATACAATTATGGGTGTTTGTTCGTTTGCGATACAAGTACAAATATATTATATATGTTACGATTTTTGTGTGTGTGTTTAACGTCCGACTATTGTGCACACTTGGGCTAATGCAGACGATGAGCTGATTTATAGCGTATGAAAATACAAAGCTTTCGACAGGAATCGAACCCGGGTCCTATATTGCAGTGAGAGGTTAAGAAACAGTACTCTTGCTGAATTATTGCTTTGTACAGTATATAATTGTACATTTTGTTAAGTTATTAATATTTAATTTAATAATATTAATTTCAAGGACAACAAAGTAGACACGTCTATGTTGAGGGCAATGAAACAAAAGTGCTATTTTCAGTAATTAGGATTATGAACTATTTTTCCGCCTAGTGGTCTATTTACACACCTCGTAAAGGCTACCGCGGTTTCAAAACTCTACTCTTTCTTCTTCAGGTCGTAGCTCGAATTTAATTTAAGTGAATTTTGTGGTTAAATTTAAATACAACGGATATAAAGTTCTCGTTTTTCAGTTATGGATGCCTTAAAAATGATAACATATATATAAATATACACATCGGCAGTTTGGGAGATTTGGCGGCATGGAAGTCTGCCACTTTCCTTCATCTTTATTGTTTAAATACGGCTCAACCAAAGTCAAACCTGTCAAAAATTACTGTGTGTTTATTGTAAATAAGTATTATCAATATTTGTTCCTTCTACAAGTACAAATATATTCTATGCTGTAATGAATATTGTAGTGGGAGCTTAAGTTATGTTACTGTTATGTTGGTTGCCTAACTTGAAGCTCACGTGGTTGCTTTTACTATATTCTGTATTAAATATATTTGGTTCGTTGATTTTAGTTATTAATATTCATTATATGTATATCAAAGCCTGATAACCGATTTTGTAAAGAATTTCAATATTTTTGTAAAATAATTTTTTAATAGAACTAATTTGTTTATTTTGGGTGTTCAACAATAAAATTAACTGTCAAAACGTTGCACGCGTTATTTATTCAAGTTACGTTAAACACTATAGGCTAGCAAATTATACCTTTACGTATTTAAATAATTTAATAAAACTTATAAGTTTGCATATATCAAGTTAAGTTATAACAAATTTTCTACAAACATGTTCTTTATATTTTTATTACAAAAGGCGCGCCAACGTGCAGTAGCTGCGGATAGTTCTTGTTTCAAAATACGCCAGATTTATGGCAAAACATTAAACCCTTTATTACGTGAGTCTAAGGGACGCAGCAAAATACTGTTAAGCCGCCAAAATATTTTACAAACTCCCGTAATCCTGAACCATCTCTCAAGTTGGCTTAAGGGTTGAGCTTTACTGATTTGTGTAGCCTGTACTCCTACTACAAACGCTGTGTATACTTCCTCACTTGGTTTTATTTACGGAGTGTATAAAACACAGTAAGACTGCCGTC
>JAJIZJ010000091.1:12500-20466 GCA_022606455.1 Callitettix versicolor | reverse complement strand
TGTGTTTATGTGTGTGTGAGAGAGAGAGACTAACAGAGAGAGAGAGACAGACAGACAGATAAAGAGAAGAGAGAGAGAGAGGGAGAGAGAGAGAAAGAGAGCACGCCAAAGTTAACAATGTGATCCAATTCGATTCAAACTTGGAACTAAAATCCATTACGGTAATAGCTGGACAAGTTTGTTAACCAGTAAAATTCGTACAACAGCTTCAAAATGGCGACCAACAGCATAATGAGCGTTAAAAAAAGCGCAAGTTATCATATTGAATTTTTATAATCCGTTGAAATTAGGATTTTATACAGCGGTCAGGGTTCTTTTCCGTATTTGCAATGTCATTTGAAAGTTTAGAACGCTAAAATATGCAGATTTTAATGCTGATTATAACGTTGAAATCGGACATCCAAAACGTGTAAGATAAAGAAAAATACTTATTGAAATTCGCTTCTATCAGTTTAGTATCTTATCGTCGCAACGTGTCAGTTTCCAAAAATGTTGATCTCCGACAATACGCACGCACAAGGCATCAATGTTACATTAAATCCAAATAACGTACAACAATACACCCTCGCATCACACTAATGTATTTTATCTCGCCTGTATACAACATGTCGTACAGTTCGGTATTTCTGTTGTATTTATAGGGTTACATATCATGCACGCCGCATTTCCCATTTCCTACTCGGATAAAGAAAGTACTGCACGTTGCACACTGCACATTACTGACGCCATTTTGTTATTGCATTAGTGGCGTGTATCTCGCGGTAAATTACACAGTACATTGCATTTCTTTTAATGCAATACAGTAGCGATGTAACATTCTTTTAACAAATTGCACCGTAAAACTCCAGAACAGTGTGACCAATGCGCGCGTGTCAGTAATTTTTTCACAAAAATCCGTTATGTAAATTAATTCCGGTTCTCCCAAATCTCGCGTTCATTTTTCAATTTTTCGAAAAAAATATTTGAAGCCATTTTCGGTCAAAACGTTTGCTCAAATGCAGTCAATAAGACCTAAAACAAAATATAGGATCTACGATGCGCTATGTTTTCAAAAAATGGTATTTTTGACTTTTCGGGATTTTTGCAAAAGTAATGATATTTTTTGCTTTTATTACGTGCTGTATCATTTCGTTGAAAGATATTAACCGGCGGAAGATTAAAATTATTACGATCAATTATGATTTATAGCCATTTATTACGGAACTATATTCTGACGTCATTGACGTTTACTTTGTACGGAACAAACTAAATTTACTACACTATATTAATACGCGAAAGTTACCAAAAGGGATACTGCTCATGCGCGTTATCAATTTATAGTAAATCTTCGCATCTCTTATGGTGGAAAAAAACTTTGTGATTTGCCTCTTTTTCTCAGTTTAAGTTAGAATTACGGCAGTGTTGTTGATTTTCTCATAAATCACGTGTGTTTTACTGAATACTACTTATATACCCAACAACTGAGTCGAGTTAGTTGAAAAGATATTTTTTAAAGCGAAGCTTTTAATGTTAGCTTTGGTGAGAAGAGTGATAGAAAAAAACTTTGACGAACGGAAGAATGTAACGGAAATATGAAACGAATTTTGCCTCTCTATTTATGTGTCTTTTTCTACCTCTTTTTCGATAACAGTACACAAGTATTATACGAAAAAATTCTGTTTATTTGGTTTCGATATTTTTTCTTAGTTGAAGAACACGTGCGCGTTGTAACCGTTTATAATACATTTGAAATTAATAGAAACGTTTATAATTATTGCTGTTAATATTGCTAGTTTTTAACAACTAGCAATCAGCTGTTCAACCTGAAGCCTATCAGCTGTTCAGTGAAATCAGCTGATCGTTACGAATTAATATAAAACAGCTGATCTTTTACTAACTGCAGTAAACGATATCTAAGCTAGGTTCACGTATTTATCAATTTAAACAAAACAAAATATTTGTAAACATATCTTCAAAGTAATTATATATTCAGCAGAGATATTTTTAACAAAAACTTCGCTTCTGTCGGTAACTGCCTGAGTTTCACACGTGCACTATTTTTTAAAAAAATATAACAAAATTAGCCTATATTCTTTTCTTTATTAATAACACGCATTTAATTAATTGTTTTCGTAATTCAAAACACGTTTCGGCGAAGTAGTCATTTTTAGGTTATGTTTGTCACTTTTATTTACGTTTTTTATAACTTCCCGTTGTTTTCGCACTTTTAATATTTTCGATTATTAATATTGGGCATATAATGAAGCGTTTTCGTTCGACAATTACCAAAATTGATAACAGTCCCAAAAGCCCATTACAAAATAAAATTGTATTTGGTAAGTTTAGGAAAAAAAGTTTTAAAAAATCGGGCATTTTTTTCAAAAACGGTTCATTAAATTGTTCTCAGTTTTCAGTCTTTGTAAATCTTAATACCTGAATCAGTGTTTCAAGTTAATAAATTTACAATACGGGTGTAAATCGGACAAATATACCAATAAACACTGACTAAAATTTTTTTCCATTTACTGTTGAACTGTAAATTTTCTTTATTTGAAATTTCTTACTCTGTCTTCATTTAAGTA
Organism: Callitettix versicolor; assembly: GCA_022606455.1. Taxonomy (NCBI): domain Eukaryota; kingdom Metazoa; phylum Arthropoda; class Insecta; order Hemiptera; family Cercopidae; genus Callitettix; species Callitettix versicolor. The sequence continues at coordinate 17,905 of JAJIZJ010000091.1, read as the reverse complement.
AGTCTATATATCACCAAACGTGCATCATCGTATCATCCCATCGTCTGCTTTAGCCCAAGTGTGCACAATAGTCGGACGTTAAACACCAAAAAAAAAAAAATATATATATCACCAAACGTTTAGCAAAATCGGATGAAGTAATTTTGATTTATTAGGAAGATTTTTAAAAAAATATTTTTATCTAATTTTAGTGGAAATAATTGAATACGAGAAAGTTTATGTTGTGTTAAAATTTTACGACTTAAAAAAATGACTAAGATGTGAATAAGAAAAAAAAGTTTGCCGAACGGAAGAATGTAACGAAAATATGAAACGAACGCGCAAACTAATTTCGCCTCTCTATTTCTATGTATTTTTCTACCTTCTTTTCGATAACAGTACACAAGTATTATACGAAAAAATTCTGTTTCTTTGGTTTCGTTTCTTAGTTGTTCTTTGTTCTTTGTTTCTTAGTTGAAGAACACGTGTGCGTTGTAACCGTTTAACATCTAAAAACCCGTTTTTAATGTCAGGTTTTGAGTTATCGAAGCAGGAATACCTCAGGGTAGTGTACTGGGAGCCAACCCTATATCTTCTGTACACTAGTGATTTACCAAAACTTGAACAAAATATCGTTGCTAAATTTACTGATAACACAGCTGTCTTATCGCTTAGAGACAATAACATTGAGTCCACCGAAAACCTGCAAGCTGCTGTAAATGAAATTACAAAGATGGTTTAAGAAGTGGAGAATTAAACTGAATAAAAGGAAATCTGTGAATGTCGATTTCGCCAAGTGCATTTAGCACAAACCTGTATTTATTAATCTTCATGAGGGAATACGGCAAAATACCTTGGCATAACGTTAAATGCCAAGATATTAGGAGGAAGCAGCAAGTCAAGAAAAAACAAGATGAGCTGAAATTAAAATACATAAACATTTTAATGGGTCGTCATTCTTCCTTATCAGTATAAAACGCTATTGCCTTATCAGCAGGTCCTTAAACCAATACGGACTTACGGTATTCAATTGTGAGGTTATACCAGTCAAAAAAACAGAAATTTAACGTTTTCAAAATAAAGTACTTGATGGTATCTTAGATGCGCCTCGGTGCATTCGTAATGACAACATAAAGATCTTGAGATTCCAACTGTCGATAATGAAATCAGAAAATTTGCTCAAAGACAAGAAGAAATAGTACATCAATGTTGAAGCCCTCCAGATAGTCAACAACGTTGGTTTAGTCAGAAGATTGAAAAGAATAAAACCATTTAAACTAGTGTAGTTATTAAGTCACATCATTAAAGTGATTAATTATTTTACACTAAGGGTTTATCAGTGGATGAAACTTAGTAATTTAGTAATTACTGTGTTAATTTAGATTAGAAATGTATAGCTTCTTAGTGTTCCCAATAGATTGCTATTTAAAATTTAATAAATTGCTTTGAGTCGGGGAATTGTTTTTATGGAACTCTACCAAAACATTCTTGCTAATAAACCAGATTATATCGATAATTTATCAAATTGTTAAATTTAAAACTATTAATATTAAAACTATTTACTACCAAAACTATTAACAAATAAAACCATTAATTTTAAAACTATTAACTACTAAAACTATAAACAACTAAAACCATTAATTTTAAAACTATTAACTACTAAAACTATTTATATTAAAACTATTAACTACTAAAACTATTAATATTAAAACTACTAACAAATAAAACTAATAATATGAAAACTATTAACTACTAAAAATATTAATATTAAAACCATTAAATACTAAAACTGTTAATTTTAAATTATTAACTACTAAAACTATTAATATTAAAACTAATAAATACTAAAACAATTAATTTAAAAACTATTAACTACTAAAACAATTAATATTAAAAATATTAACTACTAAAACTATTAATTACTAAAACTATTAATATTAAAACTATTAACTACTAAAACTATTAATATTAAAACTATTAACTGCTAAAATTATTAATTTTAAATTATTAACTACTAAAAATATTAATATGAAAACTATTAACTACTAAAACTATTAATATTAAAACTATTAACTACTAAAACTATTAATATTAAAACTATTAACTACTAAAACTATTAATATTAAAACTATTAACTAATGAAATTGATATTATTAAAACTATTAACTACTAAAACTATTAATATTAAAACTATTAACTACTAAAACTATTAATATTAAAAGTATTAACTACTAAACTATTAATTTTAAAAGTATTAACTACTAAAACTATTAATTTTAAAAGTAATAACTACTAAAACTATTAGTATTACAACTATTAACTACTAAACTATTAATTTTAAAAGTAATAACTACTAAAACTATTAGTATTACAACTATTAACTACTAAACTATTAATTTTAAAAGTATTAACTACTAAAACTATTAATATTAAAACTATTAACTACTAAACTATTAATTTAAAAACTGTTAACTACCAAAACTATTTATATTGAAACCATTAAATACTAAAATTATTAATTTTAAAACTCGATCATTTATCGTGTCATTATTTTTCAGTGATCACCTACTTTACGAATAGGTTAGAGAAATTAATGTTTTTTTTTAAATTAAATATTAGTAAATCAAAAAACGCAACTTCTATTCAAAATTCGTTAACAGTTTCACAAATCTATTCAGGTGAATTAGAGCGCGTCGTGTTTAATGTGGGAAGTTAGGGTCGAAGATTGGCCGCCTGTTGAAACTACCGCTCGATAATCCCATCTGAGAGTAAAGCTAATTATTTCAGATTATCGACATTCGCCCGTCTAGTGCATTAATTTATTAGACTAAGCACCATTGGCAAACAATATTAACTTCAATACTAAACATTGCACTATACCTTCAGATGTGCCAATGCCCACTAACGGCCATGCCCCAAAAAAAATTACTTTTCCCCTCAAACTTTCTATACTGCCCTTCAGTAGCAAAAAGATCTTTAACTATCTTATATTTTTTGCTCGATCGATTTTTTAAGAAAAAAAACAATTAAAAAATCAAATTTTATTTTGTATCCTATTAAATATTAAATACCATTCATTAGTTTAGAACAAAATACTTTTTATATTGATTTTTTGCAATTTTAATTTTGAAATATAAATAATAATAATGAAATATAGATTTTTTTATAACAATATTTATTTTATCCCCTTTTCAAATAATTATGAAACAAATCAATTTTTTCCCCAATCAAAAATGTTGATGGCGCGTTTTGCGTCATGTGCTCCCTGCCCCCACCTTGGTACCTCTGCTCCTCCTTAACATAAGTTAGGTTGAACTGCGGACGATAAGATGCAAATTGCATTATTAGTAAATTTACATTGAAGCTATTGCATCAACCATTATGGTAAGACCCAGATCCGTCTACTGATCTTTAAAAAGACTGAGGTCATATATATATAAAACGTTATATATATATATATATATATATTAACGTTATTCTTCCTGAAATAGTACTCTACCATATATATATTCTTCTTTTCTGCTAGGATTATTGACACTATGTTCTGTATAATAATCTGCATTCCCTAGATTCGTCAATTCTACTTTCGTTGACGCGTTTCGGAGAACCTCATCTTCAAAAACTATATATATACTCAATTCAAAGTAGACTTGACGAAGGGAAGACAGATTATTACACTGAACATAGTGAAATACATAACCCACATTGAATATATTTATATATTCACACACACACACACACACACACACACACACACACACACACACACACACACACACACACACACACACACACACACACACACACACACACACACACACACACACACACACATATATATATATATATATATATATATATATATATATATATATATATATATATATATATATATATATATATATATATATATATATATATATATATATATATATATATATATATATATATATATATATATATATATTAATCCACATTGAACGCGGCCTGTGAATGGGCTCGAGTAGTGTAAAAGAAGAAAAATACCAAAAATATGTAATAGCAGATGACACAACAAATCTTTACTAAAACAAAACAAGACTAGTTAAATTAAAAAAAATTGCATTAAATCCATTAAAGTAATACTTCCATAACAATATGTTCTGATATATTATTCAAAATAATCCCTGATATATTTCGAACTCAGAATAATCCTTTCTCGTCCAGAACAACCATAAATGTACTATCCTTTTATGAGCTTAAGGATTAAAATTTCGACATAAAAGCAGGTACTTAGAAATAAAAGGATCTGTATCACGTAGTATGAATTATTTATTGAACATAAGATCGGTACTCGGTGAAACTCCACGGTAAACAGGAAAGTTTGAACACTTATATAGTTTCACAAACGTTCTTGTTTTATTCGTGATACATGTTTCGCCGTGAGGCATCTTCAGACACAATAACGCGAAGATGTCAGACATACGTCTGAAGATGCTTCACGGCGAAACGTATATGCCACTGAAAAAACAAAAACAATATATATACTCGTATATATACATATATATATATATATATATATATATATATATATATATATATATATATATATATATATATATATATTATTATTATTATTATTATTATTATTACTATTATTATTATTATTATTATTATTTGCGTATAGACCCTGTTGGATCACGCAAAGCACTCCGACTCATGTCTTGTTCCTTCTAATCCTCCACACCTCCCTCATCCTGTCCCCATGGATCCTCTTCCGCTCCTCCGTCCATTTTACCCCTGCTTTCTTTGGGATTTCACTCTCTCGGACCTTCTAACCGAGCATCTTTCTCCTGTATACGTGCCTGTCTTCAACGTCTTTTGAGTCTATTTCTGCGTCATGTAGGTCTATTCTGACTTGTGCGATCCACGACGTTGTTATATATATATATATATATATATATATATATATATATATATATATATAAATTCCCCGCAGGGGTGTAGACTTGCTGCACCTTTGAGAGGATTTAGACGTCCCTCGTTGTAACCGAGTCCAACAGATACTTACACTTACAATACAACATTTATGATTTTAACACTACACTCAAAATTACATTTAGGGAGACGATAATAGCCTCAATGTGCTTTTCGTATATACAAAAAAAACGTAATATAAATTTGTATTTAATAACATCTACGTAATCGTTTTGTTCATACGCATACCTTCTATGTGGGAACATCTTGTGAAATATGCGTGATTATGACGCAACCGACGTTGCTCAAAAGAATCAAAATAATTCTTTTAGTAATTAGGATTACGACCTACTCTTCCGTCAGTGGTCTATCCACTCACCTCGTAAAGGCTACCGCGGTGTTGAAACTCTATCGTTTCATCTTCAGGATGTGATACAAAATGTTAAATCCCTCTGTCGAGGTAGTCACAA
>JAJIZJ010000091.1:0-2500 GCA_022606455.1 Callitettix versicolor | reverse complement strand
TTTAACATTACAGAATTTGCAGTAAACGTATTCAAAACCGTTCGGACCGATTTTGAAAAAAATCTATTTTTAGTTTTATTCGTTGTGATGAAATTTAAAACTAAAATACTTAAAGCAGATAAACTATCATTTGAAATGGACAAACTATGGCGCTTACTTACTTGCAGACGAAGTTTGAACAAAATCGATAAGGATCCGTCAGCACTGTGTTCGGACGCACAAACATTCGGTAGACAAGGTGACCTAAAAACAAAAAACCAATCAAATTCAAATTGTTACACGATCGAAATGCATGCACAACGTACTGGATGCAAACACATTTGTCAGAATGAAACGCAAACATCTGTACGGGATAGAATATCGGAGTGTAATAAAGTACTTCACGTCTATTGATGTTAACACAAGGAAATTGAATGGGAAAGGTCAGGGTTCATTTTTCCTCCGTTTCAAACGTAAATACATTATATTTCAAAATTTAGTGAACTTTATTCGTTGCCCAAAAGAATCCGTTAAACCGTTGAAAACAAAAGTTTTCCAAAATAACAATTTTATATCACACTTAACAGAAAATGCAGCTTTGCGTTCTGCATAAAATAGCATTTTGTAATGTATACAATATAGGCAAAAAATATATACAATTTAACAATCACAGAAACGAATATTTAAGAATAATCGCGGCACGCAGCTGTCTCGCTGGCGTGATGGAAGTATCTCTATCAGCATCTATTTGAAACTCATGATCAGCATTAAATGCTGCATAAAATGTAATTTTAACCTTTCAAATTACATTGAAAGTGCGAAAATGAACCCTGACCGCCGTCAAATTACTTTTTTAAATTTCATTTTTTTGAAAATTAAAATTGCTAATTTTCTTGATTATCGGTTTTCAATACGTATTATAATGGTGAAATCAATTTTTTAAAATATTTACGAAAAAAAGGTATACATGTTTAAAGATTTTGTAGGAAGATTTGTGGGAAACAATTGATTTTTTTAATTTATTATAATTCAAAAAGAACAAAAATTACTAAACAAATAAACGTCAATCAACTAAGGACTACAAACACTGCAGCACACTACAGGGTGTTTCACTGGAAACCTTACGAATTTCCGGAAATAGATCTTTAGGACAATAGAGGGAAAACATGTTATATGATAGATTTATAACTACTCGTTTTCGATTTATAACTAAAAATTGAATTTTTTCAGTTTTATGTGTATTTACTGCATGTTTTTACCTCTAGACGAACAATTAGTAGAAAAATTATGTTAAAAACACACACGGATTGTTAGAGGACAAAATTCTAAAGGCACGCCAATGGGTTTCACTTACCAAAATGTTGACTTACCGCGATTTTTTGACACTACTTTGTGTGTGTGTGTGTGTGTGTGTGTGTGTGTGTGTGTGTGTGTGTGTGTGTGTGTATGTATGTATGTTAGTGTATGTATGTATGTTAGTGTGTGTGTGTGTGTGTGTTTGTATGTGTGTATGTATGTTAGTGAGTTTGTGTTTGTGTGTGTGTGTGTGTGTGTGTGTGCGTGAGAGAGAGAGAGAGAGAGAGAGAGAGAGAGAGAGAGAGAGAGTTTGAGTGTGTGTGTGTGTTTATGTGTGTGTGTGTGTGTGTGTGTGTGTGTATGTGTGTGTGTGTGTGTGTGTGTGTGTGTGTGAGTTTATGTGTGTGTATGTGTGTATGTGTATGTGTGTGTGTGTGTGTATGTGTGTATGTATGTTAGTGAGTTTGTGTTTGTGTGTGTGTGTGTGTGTGTGTGTGTGTGTGTGTGTATGTATGTTGGTGGTATCACTTCAAAGGTTAAAAGTTATAAATAAAATAGGTGCTCAACAAATATTCTTCACATTTAACATTCTTCCATGCGTAAACTACCCAACCACTTGGACTACAATTTTACCAACAGTTATAAAATTTTACACAGAATAATATTACACTAAAAACTTTTTAGTTTTATAAACGATTTTACATTAGACTGACAGCACTGTAAATATTATCCTCAGGCGATAAGTCGTCTGCTGATTGGAAACCAAAAACATCATCAAGAAAGGAGAAATTTCGCTTGGACAGAAGCCGGGGCAAAGGAATTTTCGAGGTGTTCTTTTATTACCACAAAGCTTGATTCACTACGGTTTTATTCCTGAAAAGAAACCGATTAATATTTTTTTTGTGTTTTACGTCCGACTATTGTGCACACTTGGGTTAACGCAGACGATAGGATGATTTGTAGCGTATGAAAATGCCAAGCCCTGGCCGGGAATCGAACCCGGGTCCTCGGGGTGAAAGCCTAGTACGTTATCAATTAGGCCACCGAGGCGGATGAAAGCGATTAACAAAGAACTACACAAGGAGATCCTGAAACGCCTACCAGATGCAGTTAGATGAAAACGACGTAACAAATGAGCAGGGAACGATTGGTTTTTATTGCATGACAATGTCCGTCACCGTCGCTAAAGGGTGAAACAATACCTTGCCAAAGCACAATGTTACCA
>JAJIZJ010000552.1:12500-15870 GCA_022606455.1 Callitettix versicolor | reverse complement strand
ATGTATCTGATCTTATAAAAAATTGAAATAATATTATTTCAAATATATATATATATATATATTGCTTCTTATTTATTATTGAAATTATTAAGAGACAATGTAAAATCAAATTTTAGTTAAGGAAGAAATAAAATCATAAATGTTATAAAATAATATGATTAAAGCTAATGATTAAAGGTAATAAAGATGTTATCAGTAAATAAAAGTGTAATCTTGAAAAATTAAATTTTGAATATATTAAATAATTCTGTCCTTTGCTTGACTCATGCTCGTACACATGCAAATTAGCAGGTAGAGATGAAGTGGGAAATGTGATAATTAAAATTAGCATTTAATATTTCAGGTTTATAACATGTACATAATTAATGAAATAAATACTGATTTAAATAAACATGCACACACACACACACACACACACACACACACACACACACACACACACACACACACACACACACACACACGCACGCACGCACGCACACGCACACACACACACACACACACACACAAAAATACGTATATATATTATTATTATCTGCGCATAGAGCCTGTTGGATCACGCAAAGCACTCCGACTCATGTCTTGTTCCTTCTAATCCTCCACACCTCCTCATCCTGTCCCCATGGATCCTCTTCCGCTCCTCCGTCAATTTTACCCCTTGTAATCTTGAAGGTCCAGTGTTTTCACTGGGATTTTTAGAACTAGGGATTGTTAGTTCCTAGAGCGTTAGGTACAGCCGCATCCTCTGGATGAACAGACGCTGACCAGGTTGCCGGTGGTTGCCACTACAGACGCACCCCGGATTTTGGTGTTCTTGGTTCCTCCGCCCTCTTTGCCGTTGAGAAATACATCTTCATCCGCCATTGAGACCGTTGACCACTACAATGATTTTTGTCCACTCTGGGTATTTTTTTCCCTGTACCCTCCAACCGAAATTGGCGAGCATCCCTATCGCCAGGGGCGGCCCCCGATAGCAGATCAGCAACTGTCACGGGGACGTATATATATATATATATATATATATATATATATATATATATATATATATATTAACTACCACAAACAAAATGATTTAGTAATCAGGAGTGGCGCTAATTTCAAGGTCCCGGTCTTATCTTACCATGAAGGCTGTTCCAATACATTGGGAAGAAAAATATTGATGTTTCAATTCTTTTTTTTTAAAGAACGTTAAAGATAAACCCTTTTCAAGTTTTACCGTAATAGAATATACGAAGATAAGAACACCGCGGGTAATGTTACAGTAATGAATGTCGCTATTGCAGAAACAGCAATAACTATGGCAGCATTTTAAATGTAAATCAAGCATGCTTATAGTGGAATTTTATATTTAACTACTGCATACAGCACCCTACCTGCGAGATGCGATTTTACTTCAAATAAGGGAATCCGCAATATTGAATTTCAGAATGCAGTAAAAAAAATTAAATTACATTAAACTTTCTTTTTCCTCTTATTGAAATAGTAAAAGTAAATGAGTTGTGTTATGGAATAATTTGTGTTTAATCAAGTAAGCGATTGTAAGTAAATGAAAAAAATTATCATAATCTAATGAGCCTAATCGATTTTAAATAAAATAAAAAAGTGATAGTAACTAAACGAAATATTTATACTGCTATGTTGAGTATAATGATCTTACTCCCTAGCTTCGTCAATTCTACTTTCGTTGACGCGTTTCGGAGAACGTCCATCTTCAAAAACTATATCTATACTGGTCAGCAATATTATGGCCCGTCCTATTTATACTATCTCTACCTCGTACCCTTCTTTTATTCAACACGTGTACATTAAACCTGACGTGCTCGCTTCTGATTGTCTCTTCAAAATCATACGTTTTCGCTCGCTTCTGATTGGCTCCTTTCAAACTTTCCCTTCAACAGTCGTCCCTTCTGTTAATATTTGAAAATTTTAAGATTTTTAAACGTAATATCTGCTTACGACGATATCTGTTCATTTATTATGTTTTCTCCTTTTAATTTGATTTAAAATTTCCAAGTTCTCTAAAATGTTCATACGTCTTCCTTTTCTGCCATATGTAGTACCTTCATTGAGTTTTCTATTTCTCGAGGTAGTCGAAAGTAGAATTGACGAAGCTAGGGAAGACAGATCATTATACTTAACGTAGTGACAATAATCTTAGCATAAAAGACGAAGAATATAAAAAGAAATATTTATACCTGAACAAAACAATTTTCTTATAATTGTGTTAAAATAAAATCAATTGTAAGAGTAGAAAATATAGCTGTAATCCAATTGTAATCAAGCTGGATAATCGATTGTCATTAATAAAATTATAGATAACGGATGTTGTACAAAAATGTATCCTGTTTGAAAATACAATTGACTTCCCCACTATGCAAGTATTAAGGTAGAATAATTTGATTTTGATTGATATATCATAAACACCTATCGCTGTTTTCAGATCTGACGAGAAATGATTTCGACTTGGATGTCAGTCCATCTTTTTGTATTTCGTTAAAGACTAAAGACATGTGGTTGGCTCACATTCCGGGATCAATCCGAAGCTAAAAACAAATTAAAATAAGATATTTTCAAAACCAACACTGATTTACGAAAGCTTTATAAAGCTTTTAAGTACCCAAATAATAGGTATGAGTCGCTTATGTCTCCCCAGAACTTGGGAAAAGTACGAAAGTTGCCGGAAAATCTCAAATTTTGATTAAAATTTGGTTTTGTATGAAGATACAAGTTTGAAGTGAACAAACGTTATGAGGAAAATATGGTTACAGGATGTAAAGGACTACAGGAAGGTCATGGTTACCTGATATTGGTGGAAAACTGCAGCAGAAAAAAACACTTTGCTATAAGAAAGGTCAAGATCCTTTCAGGGCTACGCCAAGGAAAATAATAAAAAGTGTTCAATACCCTAATTTACATTGTTGTTACTAAAAAAAGTTTAAAATTAATAAAACATTAATTATTATACACTGAATAATACTTTAATTAGAGGGGTGAAAAGAGAGGGTGAAAAGGGATCAAGTATCATTTACAACGGATGGCTGTTATAATTCAAAAACTTTCAACTTGAAGCGGATCGTTGCCCTTAGAACCCTGAAGATTGATGAACAGGTGTTTTTATTCACTATTAACCTCTGCTATAAAATATGTTTGGCCAATCTCCAGAACAAGGCAGTGTAAAATTATTTGTGTCCGCCATATTGCCACAGTATCAGCTCTTAGATCCAAGATTTAGGTTATCTTGCCTTTGGCTTCGCTTGGTTTGGATCAAATTATTTCAAATAAAACGTTCTGTTAAAATTGTAAGTCTAATTTGTAGGAAAAAATTAGATTCATATAATATTATCTAGCGCATTTAAGTACATTTTTAATA
>JAJIZJ010000552.1:0-7500 GCA_022606455.1 Callitettix versicolor | reverse complement strand
ACACACACACACACACACACACACACACACACACACACGCATACAACACATACACACACACACACATACACATAAGACACACACACACACACACACACACACACACACACACACACACACACACACACACACACACACACACACACAAACACACACACACATACAAACACACACACACACACACACTTACGGCACACGCGCGCGCACACACACACACACACGCGCGCACACACATAACACATATATACACACAAAACACACACACACAAACACACAACACACACACACACACAAACACACAACACACGCACACAACACGCACCCACACCTCCACACACACACAACACACACACACATACACACACACACACACACCCCACACGTACACACACACACACACACACACACACACACACACACCCACACACACACACACACACACACACACACACACACACACACACACACGACACACGCACACACACACGCGCACACGCACACGCACGACACACACGCATACAACACATACACACACAACACACATACACACACACAGGTCACACACACACACACAGACACACACACACGACACACACACATGCACATACACACAATACACACACACACACACACACACACACACACACACACACACACACACACACGACACACACACACACGCGCACACGCACACGCACGACACACACGCATACAACACATACACACACAACACACACACACACACACACACACATGCATACATAATATATATATATATATATATATATATATATATATATATATAAATTATCCCTTAAAAGGTGATCTAGAGTTCAGGATCAGCGCTCAATTCATGGTCCACGGTGTCACCTCAAATAGCGCATTTTCAGTTATTGCAGCTTGTATTCTGCCTTCGACACCAAATTACTAGACACTTTCATTAGTTTGAAGTCACGGCTGTAATTTGTGTTATTTATCTGAATATAATTTAAATTCAAAAAAGTGCGTTATATTTTATAAAACTGGGCACAAAACTTATAATTCAATATGCAAATCCGTCTCTAGCCGGTTAGTTCTCGGTTTGTCAACGCGAAGTAGTGTGAGCCCTTGGGTGATTTGCAATTTAAATTTTCCAAATGAAGTTTGCCCCGAGTTATTTGTTACCCCTGACATCTGTCAGACGACTGGATTACCGGAACTGTTTACGTTTTTGGAAGATTTATTTGAATGCAATTTTGGTTTCACATTATAAGAAAATTTTGAAGGACTGATCAGTTTTCAACTCCCTGTTTCCAAAACGTGTGCACAGATACATCCGGGAAAATAAAGGAAGGCAGAGCCAGACAAGATGTGAACGAAGTTAAACTTTTAAAAGTGAATATTTAAGGGCCTATGATTTTTTAAAATTTGGTTCAGGATATTGGGCTAAAACGAGGAAAAGAATAATTCTAACAGGATAGATTTTAAATATCAGCCGATCATTATACCGATGTTGAAGACAGTGTACAAAATTCGAATTTACTGAGTCTGCGGTGAATTTGAGAAGACCAATTTAACCCCTGTCGGATTTGTTTAAATATTTTCAATGCCTTTTTTTTATACGAACTATTTGTTTCTAAATAAGAATATTTGTTTTTGATATAAAAACATGTGTCTGACTATTATTAATTTGACCGTGTCTATTAATAATAAATAAATAATTTTAAAATTGTGTTTCACGAACCTTTATAGTGTATATAAAATATAAAAATTATCAAAGTAACCTATTGTCAATTTTTTTGCAATATTTTAAATTCCTAACTGAAGACTAAGCGATTAAATCGAAAAATAAAAACGAAACCGAAAATGTTATAAAAATAAACTAATTTTATCGATAAAATATATTTATTTTATTTAAATTATGAACAAATACAATACCAAAAGCACAAAAAGAATTACCGGTTTGTTATGAAACGTTTTCAGTAAAGTAAAATGACAAAATAAAAAAAATATTTTTCTCTACAGTCTGGTATTTTGTTTTGATAAATAATGAAATCGTTATTGTCATTGATTACAAATGGAAAACACAGAAAGGTAAAGTAACAAAAACTGTACGATTGTTTTGTTTGAATTACTTCAATCACGCTTTGCTTTAACTTGCTTAGTTCCGTTAACAACGAAAATCATTTGTGGTTGTTATTTATTTTTATATTTTCTCCTTTCTTTTTATATTAAATAAAATTAAAATATTGATATATTGGTATATTAAATAATATTTATTAAATATTATTATATTTAATAATATATATTAAATAATATTAAAATTATTTTAAATAATATATTAAATAATATTTCGTTTTATTTTACTAAATTATTAAATTTCAAATTTTTACACATTTGTAACTACTAAAGTAATTGGAAACAATTGGAAGTAATTTAAAAAAAACCGCTTGAAAAATTATATCAAATTTATACAGAAACATACGATTTTTCAAAAAATTTTTTCGCTTAGTTTCCTAATTAGATGAAAAGCATATAATTAGCCACTTTTTTTGTACTCTGTCACAAGCCGTAACGAACAAAAATTTGAATATATAGCATGAATTAGAATTGTGACAAAAAGTAACAGGAGAACATAAGATTTTTACACAATTTTAATATTAGAGCAGCCGCCTCGGTGGCCTAGTTGATAGCGTACTGGGCTTTCACCCCGTGGACCCGGGTTCGATTCCCGGCCAGGGCTTGGAATTTTCATACGCTGTAAGTCATACCATCGTCTGCATTAGCCCAAGTGTGCACAATAGTCGGACGTTAAAAAAAAAAAAAATTAGAGCAGTAGATCCGCCAAATGCAAAGCGGAGTTGGGCTGGGCGAAGCTTACTAGGCATTCAAAAAAAGAAACATATTGTTTTCAATAGAAGTACGGCCAGTTAAAGTGAAGCGATGCTGAGCGGAGTCGAACAAACTCTGTTCCGCGTAGCTTCGACTCTGTCTAGGTGCGGTTTTACAGCTGATCCGCTTCCCCCACCACGCTGACCACACTTTCAAACTTATTATTTCTCGTTGCCTACGTTACGATTTTTGAACACAGTGGTTCCTAGCATCAGTTACGGTAGGCCAAAAGATACAAACGCGTTCTTTAAGCTGACTGAACTCCACTTCCGGTTGCAGTTAGCCTTCATTCCACTTTTCACAGTTCAGTGCAGCTCCTCATTTGGTGGCCTCCCTGCCTTACATTAGTAGTACATTTATTAGTAGTAGTAGTACATTTAGTAGTACATTATCTATTTTGCTGTTAATCAATAATTAAGGGCACGAAAAACAACTTTAATCCAACAATTCAATTTTACAATACCCCAATACGTTCCAATATATTACGTAAACATGTCAGCATGAAATGTGCGTTTTGTTGAACCGAATTGTCTCAATAAATCAGCTGTTGACTTAAAACAGCTGTTAATTAATATTTACGGTAACTGAAGTTAGATCATAATAGAGAGTGCAGTCAGTTTTGTTTCAAGAAGTTAGACAGAACGCGCAACCAAAGGTCGTCATTATTAACTTCTTTTGTTTTTATTCGCTTGCCTCACGCAACGAACAATCGTTTCCGTCTCTTCCAATTTATTTTTGAGTAAAAGTCTAAAGCAACTCATTTAAATACGCACGCACTACTTAGAGAAAACCTACGTACGTATTACGGAGATGTTCCCGTTATACGAAGTATACATTGTGACGAAAGTGGGTTTTCACTAGTATTTTGTGTTTGTTTTCTTTCTAATGAAAAAAATTATCATCAAGTGTTGTAACTTCATCTATTAAAAACAGTTTGAAGTTTAAAGCATTCATGGGTAAACAATGCCAAAAATTTGAATTGTCTAATTATTTTGAAAACAATATTATGTAATAAGATTCCGAAAAATAAGATTCGTAAACTCAAGCTGATTTTGCACAATCAGCATACCAGGTTTTGATAAAATTGTGGTAATATTTTAACAATAGTAGCTTAATCCTGTGTCGGTTTAAATTTTAAAACATTTTGCAGTTGGAGGACTGGACGACAGAATTAAAAACTTGTAACGTTGAAGTAAACCGTTTACATTGTTGATTCATATTAGTCAAATTATATTACTAAAGTGAAATTGTACACAACTGATATTAAAGAAAATTAACACTTATCCACATAATATACAAATATAAATATCGATGCCTTACAATATAGCCAACTGTTAATGTCCTAAAGATTACGATGGCTCCTGGGTATGTACTGCAAAGGCGTTCGTAAATAATTTAAATATTTATTAAATATATTATTCAAGTATACTTAACTGTAACGGTTCTAAACAATTAATTTTTGTCTAGATATATGGGCTAGATGTATTATTATGTCGTTTACTTTATTTTAAATATTTATTATTGAACATAATATTGTGTGCAATAAATATTAAATGTAAATAAAAACACTATGTTCAGTATAGTGATCTGACTTCACTAGCTTCGTCAATTCTTCTTTCGTTGACGCGTTTTGGAGAGCCTCCATCTTCAAAAACTATTTCTATACTCAAATAGTTATGAGTATAGAAATAGTTTTTGGAAGATGGAGGTTCTCAAACGCGTGAACGAAAGAAAATTGACAAGCTAGAAGGCAGATTATTATATTGAACATAGTGACAATAATCCTAGCAGAAAAGAAGAAGAATTTAAATTAAAAAGTTTAAATCAGAGAGGGTTTTAAATCAAGTCCACTCATAAGCAAAAATTATTGCATTGAGCTATGAATGCAACTAAAGGACTTCAGTCCACTGGTAGATTTTGTATTCTCTTCAATAATACTATTTTATTATTATTATTATTATTATTGTTATTGTTATTGTTATTGTTATTGTTATTGTTATTGTTATTGTTATTGTTATTGTTATTGTTATTGTTAATGTTATCGTTATCGTTATCGTTATCGTTACCGTTACCGTTACCGTTACCGTTACCGTTACCGTTACCGTTACCATTACCATTACCACTATCATTATCATTATCATTATCATTATCATTATCATTATCATTATCATTATCATTATCATTATCATTATCATTATCATTATCATTATCATTATCATTATCATTATCATTATCATTATCATTATCATTATCACTATCATTATCATTATCATTATCATTATCATTATCATTATTATTATTATTATTATTATTATTATTATTATTATTATTATTATTATTATTATTATTATTATTATTATTATTATTATTATTATTATTATTATTACCAATAGATGTTTTCTCTCCAGTAAGTTTAAGGTTTAACATATAGCCTCAGAGATTTGGTAGTTTTTTCTATTCACTTTAAATCGTATTTTTATATTTTTCAAATTGTGTGCATTCATATGAGCGGTAAATGTTCCTGCGTGGCCGAAGTATAGGGGAACATACGCATAACCCAGTAACGCCTTCTGGAAACGGAAGGAAATATGATCGGAAAGATACGACTATAAGCGATCTTGCAACAACATGTTTTCTTTACATGAAGGCTACTTTTAGTAAAAATTGGCCGAACTGAAAGACGTTTCACGTCAAAGTAAAATTATTTTGAGCTATGAGAAAGAAATATCGGTTTTCTGTTATCGATATTTCCCAAACCGAATTTTTCAGGTGAAACAGGGAACAATGTTTGGATATAAAAAAAAAAACGTTGTGGGTATTAAAACAATATGAGATGTTTACAATGTTCTTATGCCATTCGATTAAACAAGCTCAAAAAGTATTTCAATTTTAAAATTCTCTGACAAGTGCTGTTTGACAAAAAAACAACTAGGAAATGTATGCCTTACGTACATATTTATAAACATTTGTCTAAAGAAACTTAATGTTTATATTTAATTAATAAAACAAGAAAAATAAACCTGAAATATCATGTCAGTACAGCGCTTCAAAAAGTTATGTATATTAAGGACTTCGTTTGATACACTTTAACTTTTGTTTCCGAGATTTACTAATTACTAATCACAGTAAAATTATTTGTTATCTTTATTCCAGTGAAAGAAACTATAGTTAATTTTTGTAATTTTATGTCCACCACGTGATCAGCTGTTACTTTGTTTAATTCCGTGCACTCCTTACTTTTAAACGCATTCTATATTGTTTAATTTTTTTTTTATCTGTCGAATTGTTTAAATTTTTACATATTTTTATCGCAGAATTAAATTAAGAAATGGGAGTTATTTGTATCGTTAATGTATCGTGCCACCGCAATGGCTAAAACACACGCATGTAAAGGTCAACATTAATTTGATTAACTACGAACTCATGAACTCATGAACTCACGACAATTCACAGCATTTACTTATTTGCATTTGTTAATTTCAAAACAATTCTATGACGAAACTTTCTAATTTAATTTGACTGTTTTTAACGAAAAGCAGTTAAAGCGATTACCGCTTCCAGAATTTAACATTCATCATGTGTTCGTTTAATCGTAGTGGCAAGAATTTTAAAATTAATTTGATAGTTTTTAACGAAAAGCAGTTAAAGCGATTACCGCTTCCAGAATTTAACATTCATCGTGTGTTCGATTAATCGTAGTGGCAAGAATTTTAAAATTAATTTGAACGTTTTTAACGAAAAGCAGTTAAAGCGATTACCGCTTCCAGAATTTAACATTCATCGTGTGTTCGTTTAATCGTAGTGGCAAGAATTTTAAAATTAATTTGATCGTTTTTAACGAAAAGCAGTTAAAGCGATTAATGATTCCAGAATTTAACATTCATCGTGTGTTCGTTTAATCGTAGTGGCAAGAATTTTAAAATTAATTTGACCGTTTTTAACGAAAAAGCAGTTAAAAGCGATTACCGCTTCCAGAATTTAACATTCATCGTGTGTTCGGTTAATCGTAGTGGCAAGAATAATACTAAGTCTTTCTAAACCAGGAACCTACATCCTTAAAGAATCTCTGCAGAACCAACTAAATTTAGAAAGCTAGAAATACATTTAAACTTTTTTAGAACCTGTAATTTGAAAATTTATTTTAGATATAAGCGTATTAGTTGCTTGAAAATACCAAGTGTTCTTTTAAAAACTGGAATCTTTCTTTTTTTGTTATTTTAAGGCGTAAAGCACATTCAGGCTATTATCACCTCCCTAAATGTAAGTGTTAAAGTCGTAAAGTATGGCGTTGTAAGTGTAAGGCAGTGTTAGACTCCGGGTACCGCTACGGACGCCTGAATCCTCTCAATAGGTGCAGCTAGTCTGCACTTCCCCGTGCAAAGTGGAATAGTTCTAACAACATCAAACTGGAAGCATTAGAAATACACCCATTACCGCAGGAAGGTTGGACGGACAAAATGACAAATGGAAATAATATGGAAATATGGAAACTCCATAGAAATATAAGTACTGAATAAGACACAGAAACTTTTGTTTTTAAGCTCGACGTTAGTGAAGGAAAGAAAGATGTAAAAAATTAAATTTGAATAAAAAAAAACTTGAAAATATATATTGTCAGTGCTAAACAAA
>JAJIZJ010000444.1:0-10549 GCA_022606455.1 Callitettix versicolor | reverse complement strand
GCTATAGGAAGTAGACGAAGAATAATCTGCAAAGTATAAACCCAATGTATTAACAATATCTCGATGATCAAAACTTATTATTCCGTTCCGTTGTTTGATGCCCATCAATGGAGTTGATGGAGATGAACCAGAAACGGAACGGAGTTTCTTCCAAACAGTTGAAACTGGTGTTGTTCTTGATATTGTGTTAATATAATGGGTAAAAAATTTTTTCTGCTTTGTCTAAATATTCTACGAGCTCTAGCTCGGAGAATTATATTCCTCTCAAGATTTTCACTCGTTGGTCGTCTGTTGAACCTTCTTAGAGCTCGTCTACGTAAAAGCAAAGCATTCTTAAAGTCCTCAGTCCACCAAGGAACGGGGGGACGAGATTGATGAGTCGAGGTTTGAGGAATAGTTTTATGTGCTACGTCTAAAATATTTTCAGTTAAAGTTTGTACTATTTCATTAATAGAGTTAATATCTTCAATGTCAGGTGATACAAATTGTTCTGTGAAATCCACCCATTGTGCCTTTTGTAGAATCCACCGCGGAGGGCGTTGATTCGGACGGTGGAATGTACAAAGTGAAACATTAATCGGAGTATGAACGCTGCCGTAAAGATCAGACATCGCCGACCATTCGAACTTCGTTGCCAAAATTGGACTGCAAAAGGTCAAATCAACGACTGTCCAACCACCTGTAGAAGACGATAAGTGTGTTGGGGAACCATTATTTAAAAGACATAGATCTAATGTAGTCCTTATATTGTCAATTCGGTTTCCTCGTGAGTTACATGGAGTAGAGCCCCACGATGTGTGGTGAGCATTAAAATCACCCATCAATAGAAAGGGGACAGGTAACTGAATTAATAAGTTAACTAAGTCGTTGTTTTGGAAAGCATAGCTAGGCGGTAAATAAATGCAACATATGGTAAGTTTAAATGGTACGGTAGTCTGAACTGCGACAGCTTGTAAAGGAGTTATTATGTCCACAGGAACGGCATCAATAGAGTCACGAGCGAGTATGGCTACCCCACCCTTCGCTCGTTCTTCCGTTATGAAGTCGGCCTGACAACAGAATACCCTCTTAAATTGAAAGTGTGCGATTGGTGAAGGTGCGTCTCTTGAAGGCAAATGAATAATGGAGACGTATCGCGTACAAGAAGTTTTAAATCTTCAATATGACTTTTGGCTCAGTTAATGTTCCACTGTATCACGTTGTTATAAATGGAAGGCGTTGGCATTGAAAATTAATAATTTAGTTTATGATAGGATTCATTTTCTCAATAGAGCATACTATAGGTGGATCAGAATCAACAGACACAGAGTCACAACTGTGACTAATGTCAGACTCTGATGATTTTTTGGTTTTGTTTGCAAGAGGTTTGGTAGTGGAACCTCCTTTAGAAGTTTTTTCAGTTTTCTTTACAGGTTTGTTTACTGTGGCAGAATTTTTATTTTTAGGTTTAACTGTCGGTGGTCAAGTTTTTGATTTTTTTTTAAGAAATACTCTAGACCCGGAGTGGTTTTCTTATCAACGGGCGACGGGAGGTTTCTTAGTACTTGCGACGTTGTCATTAGAGGCTTCGTCACTGGAGATTTAGACTCTTTACATGAACTAGACCCAGAAGTAACTTTAGTTGGAGAAATCAATGAAGGACCTTTCTTAGCAACAGGAACCGAAATAGGTGTGACATTGGAGGATAACAGACTTAACAATTGAGCTACTTGATCCGTCAAAACTTTGACAGTTTTGGTTAGCTCATCACAATTCATACAAGATGATACTTTTGGATTAGATGTGACAGCTGCAAAAGATTTTCCATTGAGAACAGACATAGAGCTTTTGTGAACTCTCTTGGCTTCGGAGAAAGAAATCTTATCTTTGGCCATTATCGATAAAATTGAATTTTCTTCTTGAAACTTGGGGCAGTTTGGAGATCGGGCAGGATGCTCACCTCCACAGTTCACACAATGTGGGCTAGCCTGACAACCTTCACCACTATGACCCGCAGTACCGCAATTGCCGCAAACCTCGGGCTTCGAACACGAGGAACTCATATGGCCGAAACCTTGACATCTAAAACAACGCCTTGGGTTCGGAACATAAGGTCTGACCGACAGCCTTTGGTATCCGGCATAGATATACTCGGGTACAGTGGGTTTTCCAAATGTAAGAATTAAGGAGGCTGTAGGAATTTTTTGTCCCTTATCTACTCGCATTATTCGATTTACATCGATTACTCCTTCCAAAGCCAACTCCGTCTTTATTTCTTGGGTATCAACGTAAACAAGATCTCTGCATGTTATGACACCCCTTGCAAAATTCAAGGTTCTGTGGGGTTCTACAGATACCCTGACATTCTCAAAGAATGGTGTCATTTTAAGCAGCGACTGTGTCTGTTTGTCGCTGTGGGTTTGAACTAGTAAGGTCCCGTTTTGTAGTTTCTTGATTGAAACTACGGGACCCGCTTTTCCAACGATTGCCTTATTGATTATAAAAGGAGAGACTTTTCCAAGATCAGCTCCTTCTGAAGAATTTTTAAAAACGAGATATCTAATAGAAGGTAACATAAAGCTACCTCCTTCTTCTACTTTCGGATTACTGGGTAAATCTCAACATCCTCACTACAAACAGACTCGTTTGACACGGTCACACGATGCCTCTTTAGACTCAGTTTGGCGTTTTGTTTTTTGGTATCCATAGTGTTATTTACCGAGCGATTCATGAATGCAGATTTTTCGAACAACTGGCACAGGGTGCACCCAAACGACCACCAGCAGCCCAGGATACTCGAACTAAAGCGAGAACCCCAAAAAAAAAAAAAAAAAAAAAAAAAAAAAAAAATTGGGGGGACCTCCAGATATCCTGGAG
Organism: Callitettix versicolor; assembly: GCA_022606455.1. Lineage (NCBI taxonomy): Eukaryota > Metazoa > Arthropoda > Insecta > Hemiptera > Cercopidae > Callitettix > Callitettix versicolor. Next base: position 7,693 of record JAJIZJ010000444.1, on the reverse strand, counting down.
CCGAAACACATGTCTGTCAGCACTCCAGAATATTTTAGGAATGGGTTCCGGTACAAAGTTACGGTTCCCCAAACCCAAGTACCACTGGCAGCCGCTCTCTATGTACTCACAGAATGCAACCATTTGTTTCGATAGACCCAGCTATGGGCTCCGACACCCATAACTCAACATTCATGTGCTTGCCAAGCGCCTATAGGCTGCTCGGTCCCAGACCCTGTCCCATCAGAGGTCCTCGGCAGTGCTAGGCACACATCAGGTTCCACATACTTGACCCCGCCAAAGGAAACCAAGCAGTATCGCCACTCCCAGACATAACGGAACAAGAACAGCAAATCCCTAAAATGTACGTGTGAGTGTAAAGTGTTTAAATCGTAAGTGTAAGTGTGTGTTAGACTCGGGTGCCGCGAGGTTCGTCTAGGTCCTCTCACTAGATGCAGCTAATCTGCACCCCCCTGCGGGTCTGTAAGTGTTTGTGTGAGAGAGTGTGTTTGTGGGTGTTGTGTGTTGTGTGTATGTGGAGTAAATGAGTGAGAGTAGAATGAGCTAGAGGTATGGTGGGATCGCTAAGCCCATCAGCTGCTCACTTCAGCTGCCTCCGCCGGCACAAGGCCTCTTTGCTCTAATTTTCCGTTTGTATTTATGGCGTCCATAGTTTTGTTGCCGAGCAATTCCACAGACGGTGATATCTCAGACAAATGATACAGGATGCACCCTGCTACTGCAAACAGTAGCCCAGGAGGCTCAAACTAAAGCGAGAATGACCTCCAATATCATGGAGACGATATATATCTTCAGCACTCCACGATACTTAGGGTTGAGTTCCGGTACAATGTTACGGTTCCTTAACCCTAAGTGCTACTAATATCCGCAACCTATGTACTCATCGATTGTACCATTTGTTTCAGTAGACCCAATTATAGGCTCCGACACCTATAATTCAACACCCATGTGCTTGCCAGGTGCCTATAGGTTGCTCAGTCCCAGAACTTGTCCAATTAGCTGTCTTCGGCAGTGCTGGGCACACATCAGGTTCTATGTACTTGGCTCCGCCAAAGGAAACCAAGCAGTTTTACCACTCCCTGAAATAACTGGAGAGCAAATCCCTAAATGTAAATGTAAGTGTAAAGTGTTTGTATCGTACTTGTAGTGTTGTCAGTATAAGCGTGTCTTAGACACGGGTGCCCCGAGGTTCCTCTAAATCCTCGGGATTTAGCAAGTCTGCACCCCTCTGCGAGTGTGTGTAGGAGGGAGGGAGGGAGGGATGGATGGATGGAGGGATGGATGGAGGGATGGATGGATGGAGGGAGGAAGGGAGGGAGGGGATAGAGGGAGGGAGAGAGAGAATGTGTGTATATTTGTGTGTGGTGAGCAGATTAGTGAGACTAGTATGAGCTACAGGCATGGTGGGATCGCTAAACCCATCACCTGCTCATTTTAGCCATTTACTGTGAAGTAGAGTGCATCGAGATCTAAAATATCCAAGACTCGTTTGAAAGTATTACAAGTCGTTTTGATAAATAAATTTTTTTTGAAAATTTTTGAAAAAAAATGTGTTTGGAATTTGGACTAATAAATAAGATCAAATGTAACTCTTTATTTAAGCGAATGCACGTTATGTTCTTTATATAAGAACATTCACTAACTTGCAAAAAAATACTTTAATTTAAAATTATTAAATTTACATAAAAATAAAAATATCATGACTTTGACTTTTAATACATACAAAAGAAGTATATAAATATAAAACTCAGCTTACAAATTCGGATCCACAACAACTCTATCGCCACATTTTAAATGCGTCACAGCAGATCCAATTGAACTTACTACACCACAGAACTCGTGACCTGGGATAAATGGACGATCTCGGCAAGGAAATTGGCCCTGAAATTAGAAACCTCAACATTATCCAGTATTTCATAATACAATATTTTCAGCACATTCATTAATTTAAAACCTAACAGTCACAACTGATAAATACTAGAGCACAAAGAAAGATTGAGTTTGTACAGTACACCGATGTAAAGAATGACTGGCGGAAACCAGTTGGAAATGGTTGACCTTGGCCAAACTATTACCCTTTTCGCATTCGCTAGCCATGTTCAGTGCCAGCTGGCAGTTGAGTTTTCTCATTCATTGGAGTAAGTTTGATTTAGAATACACATTGATTGAGATTCAGAACACACTAGATAATGCACGAAATCGGATTCAACGATGGAGTTCACAGATTTAAGGATGGCGAATAATTCGGCAATAAAAACACTACAAACTGAAGGTAATCCATATTTCTTCGTTTGGCCTGTTCTGTAAAATGCACAACCGACCTTCTCCAGTTTTGAGCCATCAGTAAAAATAATTTTACTGAAAACATGATGAAACTCCTGGCAATACACAATATCGGGGGTGTTATGTTTTAGAAAATATAGCAATGATGAATTGAAGGTTGGCATAGGAATACACCATGGAGGAATAAAACATTGAGACCTCTCAAACACTGGGGGCAGCTCAATAGCCAAGTAATCAAAAACACTGGAAGACCTAATGCCAAGCGGAGCAGTGACATGCGGAGAGATTCATATTGTTGGAACAACTGATTACTAAAAACAATATTGTAGGCAGGGTGCCATGACTTACATGATAAATTGCTTATGTAACTTACTTGAAACTGCTGTCTCCATTGAGAGAGTGAAGCTTCGTCAACCTTGGCAAGTATACTCACAACGGGACTAGAACGAAAAGCACCAGACGCAAGATAGATTGCAGAATGATGGACAGGATCTAGTTTCTTTAATACGGAAGGTCGCCTGATGAATAAACAATGCTGCCGTAATCAATTTGAGAACGAATGACCGCACAATAAAACAAGCATACACGTCCTATCAGAGCCCCATCGAAAGCCACTAAGAATTTTTTTTTTTTTTTTTTTTTTTTTTTTTCTCGGCGAAAAACCGTTCAGGTTATCATCGCCGTCACGAAGGATTAAAGTATATAAAAAAAAATTTAATTAAACAAAATTTAACTTAAGAAAAAAACAACAACAAAAACAACAACAACAAACTATAACAGTAAAAATAAATTAAAAATTTAGATAACAGATATAGATATATTACACTTAAGAACTAAATAACAATAAATAATGAATAAAATTTAATAACAATTCGTAAAATAATGCAAAACATAACAGAAATAAAGTTTTTAAATAAAATAAATAAATAAAATAACACAAGAAATTACAAATACAATAAATTAAATTTTATTTAAAACATTCAGACGATGAAGGAAGTCTAGAACCCGGTCAACGGCCGAGGCACTATCTCCCAACATCGTCTGCAAACAGTTGCTCAGACCACACATAAAACGCACATTTTGGAAACCATCACAATCGAGTAATATATGTCTTATTGTGATGGTTTCCCCTCAGAACTCTCATTTAGGTGGGTCCCCGCGTTCCATCAGAAATCCATGCGTTAACATGGAGTGACCGATGCGAAGGCGGGTGATCACCACCTCTTCTCTGCGACTTGCACGTATTGACGACCCCCAAGGACGAACTGTACTTTTGATTACCCTCAATTTATTACAGCTTGTAGCTGCCCATTCATTTTCCCACTGTAGATGAATTAAATGTTTTACGTGACAAAGGAAGTCAGACACGATTACACGTTGAGTGCATGGTGGAAGAAAAGTTGCTTCCTTTGCCGCATTATCCGCTATAGTGTTTCCCGATATTCCACAGTGGCCAGGAATCCAGATAAATGATACTCTTGCACCTCGTAGTTCAAGTCTATGGACAGAACACAGAGCATCTTGAACCAGAGGGTTTACCGAATACATATCCTGCATTGCCTGGAGTGCACTTTTTGAATCGGAACAAACTACGTAATGCAAACTATCGAATTCAAAAGTGATTAGAGCTTTTAAGATGGCAAAGAGTTCGGCTGTAAAGACACTGCAAGTTGAGGTAATCCATACTTATACGTTTCGTCCAATGAGTAAAATGCACACCCAACATTGTTATTCATCTTAGAGCCATCTGTGAAAATAAATTTAGCAGATGGATATGAACTAGTCAGTCGAAAAAACTCACGTTGATACACAATATTAGGAGTGTTGTCTTTCTGGTATGCACACAAGGAGAAATCAAATGTCGGCATATTGATTTTCCATGGAGGGACAAGACAAAAGGACCTTTCAAACATTGGGGGTAGTTCAATACGTAAGTCATCAAAAATACGGGAAGTTCTAATACCAAGAGGAGCAGTAGCATTCGGTCGAGTTTCATACTGTCGCACCAATTGATTTTTGAAAACTGTATTAAAAGCAGGGTGCCAAGGTTTAGATGATAAATTGCTTACATAAGATAGCTGTAGTTTCTGTCTCCGTCGAAAGAGTGAAGGTTCTCCAGTCTCGGCTAGAATGCTTACAACGGGACTAGAACGGAAGGCTCCAGAGACGAGTCGTATTGCAGAGTGATGGACTGGGTCTATTTTTTTAATACGGATGGTCGTGCAGACGAATATACAATGCTGCCATAATCAATCCGCGAACGAATCACCGCACGGTAAAACATCAGCATACAGGTCCTATCAGCGCCCCATCGAGAACCACTAAGCACCCTCAACATATCGAGAATTTTGTTACATCGTAACTTTAAATCACGCAAATGAGGGTTCCATGATAGTCTTTGGTCGAATATTAACCCCAAAAATCGAACAGATGGAATGGTCCGAATTTCTGTACCATCGAAAAATATTGAAGGATTTCGGATCTGTCGACGGCGACTGAAGGCAATACATTGAGTTTTAGCGGCAGAAAATTTAAAACCAGTAGAATTCGTCCATGACTGCAATCTATTTACTGTAAGCTGAAGTGTTCTTTCAGCTGTGGCCAAACTTCTAGCACCAACATAAATTGCAAAGTCATCCACAAATAGAGAGCAGCGAACAGGAGACCGCACATTAGTAGTTATACTATTGATAGCAACGGCAAACAAGGTCACACTAAGTACACTTCCTGCGGGACGCCATTCTCTAACCGAAAACGATCTGACAATGTAGATCCAAGGCGTACTCTGAAATATCTGTTAGAGAGAAAATTTTTGATAAAACCTAGTATATTACCTTGTATACCCCATGATTTTAATGTATTTAGTATTCCTCTTCTCCAAGCCATATCATATGCCTTCTCTAGGTCAAAGAATATTGCAACAAGTGTTTGACGTAACAGAAAGGCATTTTGGATTGCAGATTCTAATAAAACTAACTGATCGATGGAAGATCGCCCTTGCCTAAAACCACACTGGTCCTTAGAGAGTAAATTATTATTTTCTAAATACCAAACAAGACGGCGATTTACCATTTTCTCCACTAGCTTGCATAGCACACTTTTAAGAGAAATAGGGCGGTAGCTGTTTGGATCAGTTTTATCTTTGCCTGGCTTAAGAATAGGAATCACTGTTGCTTCTAACCAAACATCGGGGAAAGAGTGTTCCTCAAACATACGATTGTATATCTTCAGGAGGGAAATCCTCCCCGATGTTGGAAGATTTTTAATCATGGAATATACAAGGTTATCAGGGCCTGGTGCTGAATCTGAAGAGGATGACAGTGCAGATTCCAGCTCTTCTATTGAGAAGGGCGCGTTCAAAGGAGAAACAGACGTACCAACGACGAATGGCATTGCTTCTTGAATATTTTTGAAACGACAAAAACCATTGCTATAGGAAGTAGACGAAGAATAATCTGCAAAATATAAACCCAATGTATTAACAATATCTCGAGGATCAAAACTTATTATTCCGTTCCGTTGTTTGATGCCCATCAAAGGAGTTGATGGAGATGAACCAGAAACGGAACGGAGTTTCTTCCAAACAGTTGATACTGGTGTTGTTCTTGATATTGTGTTAATATACTAGGTCCAAGAATTTTTTCTACTTTGTCTAAATATTCTACGAGCTCTAGCTCGGAGAATTTTATACCTCTCAAGATTTTCACTCGTTGGTCGTCTGTTGAACCTTCTTAGAGCTCGTCTACGTAAAAGCAAGGCATTCTTACAGTCCTCAGTCCACCAAGGAACGGGGGGACGAGATTGATGAGTCGAGGTTTGAGGAATAGTTTTATGTGCTACGTCTAAAATATTTTCAGTTAAAGTTTGTACTATTTCATTAATAGAGTTAAAATATTCAATGTCAGGTGATACAAATTGCTCTGTGAAATCCACCCATTATGCCTTTTGTAGAATCCACCGCGGAGGGCGTTGATTCGGACGGTGGAATGTACAAAGTGAAACATTAATCGGAGTATGATCGCTGCCGTAAAGATCAGACATCGCCGACCATTCGAACTTCGTTGCCAAAATTGGACTGCAAAAGGTCAAATCAACGACTGTCCAACCACCTGTAGAAGACGATAAGTGTGTTGGGGAACCATTATTTAAAAGACATAGATCTAATGTAGTCCTTATATTGTCAATTCGATTTCCTCGTGAGTTACATGTAGTAGAGCCCCACGATGTGTGGTGAGCATTAAAATCACCCATCAATAGAAAGGGGACAGGTAACTGAATTAATAAGTTAACTAAGTCGTTGTTTTGGAAAGCATAGCTAGGCGGTAAATAAATGCAACATATGGTAAGTTTAAATGGTACGGTAGTCTGAACTGCGACAGCTTGTAAAGGAGTTATTATGTCCACAGGAACGGCATCAATAGAGTCACGAGCGAGTATGGCTACCCCACCCTTCGCTCGTTCTTCCGTTATGAAGTCGGCCCTGATAACAGAATACCCTCTTAAATTGAAAGTGTGCGATTGGTGAAGGTGCGTCTCTTGAAGGCAAATGAATAATGGAGACGTATCGCGTACAAGAAGTTTTAAATCTTCAATATGACTTTTGGCTCCGTTAATGTTCCACTGTATCACATTGTTGTAAATGGAAGGCGTTGACATTGAAAATTAATACTTTAGTTTATGATAGGATTCATATTTTCAATAGAGCATGCTTTAGATTGGTCAGAATCAACAGACACAGAGTCACAACTAATGTCAGACTCTGATGATGATTTTTGTTTTGTTTACTGGAGGTTTTGTACTAGAACCTCCTTTAGAAGTTTTTCATTTTTTTAACAAGGTTTTCCTATAGTCGAATTTTTATTTTTAGGTCCAACAGTCGGTGGACAAGTGTTTGATTTTTTTTTAAAAGTATTCCAGTCCTGGAGTGGTTTTTTGTCAACAGGCTTCAACACTTGCGACGTTGTCATTCGTGGCTTGGTCACTGGAAATTTAAGCTCTTTTTAAAAGTAGGCTCAGGAGTTACTTTTACAGGAAAAGCAATTTAGGGCCTTCCTTCACAACCGGAACCGAAATTTGTGCGACATTCGACGTTAACAAAGCTAACAACTGAGCAACTTGATCAGTCAAAACCTTTACAGTTTTGGTTAGCTCATCACAATTCACGCAAGATATTTCTTGATTGGCTGTAGCAGAAGCAAACGATTTTCCACTTATAAGAGGCTTAGAGCTTTTATGGATCTTCTTGGCTTCAGAAAAGGATACCTTATCTTTGGCCATTATTGTAAGAATGGATTTTCTTCAAGAAACTTGGGGCAGATCGAAGATCGAGCAGGATGATCACCGCCACAATTCACACATTGCGGGCTAACTTGACAACCTTCACCAGAATGACCTTGAATACCGCAATTTC
>JAJIZJ010000804.1:0-19638 GCA_022606455.1 Callitettix versicolor | reverse complement strand
TATTACCCATATATAAACATACACACACACACACACACACACACACACACACACACACACACACACACACACACACACACACACACACACACACACACACACACACACACACACACACACACACACACACACACACACACACACACACACACACACACACACACAGTTACTCCTTCATACAATAGTATGAAGTATTATTTAAATACTTTCCTTATTCAATTCAGTAGTTGTAATTTCAAACAAAGCTCTTAATTAAGAATTATATTTTTTATTACTTGTTTAATTAATTATAAATAATTGTAATACGTTATAAATAAATATAAAATATAGGTATATTTATATATTATGGAAATATGAGTATAAATTATAAATTAATTGGTCCATTTGTTCCGTCATTACAACAATTGTTTAATTATTTAATTAAAGTGTTAATTAGGAAATCAGGTACTGAAAAGACCAAATGTTAATAGTTAATTATTTCGAAAACTCTTTCCGAGTGGGACAATATTTGCGTATCAAGGATTAAAATTAAGATTGTTAATATAATGACAAATCAAGTAGCAAAGTTTGAGTCTTATGTTAGCAGTGGCAGATTGAATATATTTAGCAATTTTAAAGACGAAATGATCTGTATTGTAATTAAGCAATTTAATGATTTTACTTCTAATTGTTAATTAATTAACGACTATAGAGAGATGACTCATTCAATATAAAATCAAAATCTTAACCTTAATTATAAGTGAACTTACCACTTTTGGTGAGTTGCCTCTAGAGTCCAAGGTAGACGTAACTACTGAAGGAGTCGCTGGTAGATTACTGGACAGTAATTAAGTACAATTAACGGGGCAAATTTTATATACGAGGTGTGTTCAGAAAGTAACGAGAATTTTTAAGTTTCGCGGGCTTGGAGAGTCCGATTGTCAAACATGTTTTTTTATTATGTTGGTATACATGCCCTTGAAGTATGATAAAACTTTCAGGTGTTTTAATTGTGGACTTTGTCTGCGACAGGCACTAAAGTTAGACGTGTTTTTATGAGCTCGGCGATTTTCGTTTGTTAAAAGAAATGGATCAAAGAATTTGTATCAAATTTTGCGTAAAAAATGGAAAAAAGTGTGTGAAATGTTAACAAAGGCCTATGGTGAGTCTGATATGAGTAAAGCAAGAGTTTACGAGTGGTACAAGCGTTTCCAAGAAGACCGTGAAGACGTTGAAGATGAGGAACGCCCTGGACGCCCCAGCACATCATCGACCGCTGAAAACGTGGAAAAAGTGAAAGAAATGGTTATGAACAAACGCCGAATCACAATTAGAGATGTCGATGATGATGTTGGCATATCGATTTGATCATGTCATGACATTGTTTCCAATGTTTTGTGTATGAAACGCGGGGCAGCAAAATTCGTTCCAAAATTGTTGAATTTTGAACAAAAAAAGCGGCGAATGGATGCTGCTCAGGAGTCACTAAATGAAGTCAACGACGATGCAGAATTACTGAAACGTAACAAGTGACGAAACATGGATTTACGGATATGACGTCGAAACTAAGGCTCAATCATCCCAGTGGAGGCATTCTTCCTCCCCAAGACCGAAAAAGGCTCGACAAGTGCGGTCGAACGTGAAGGTTATGCTGACTGTGTTCTTCGATATTAATGGCATAATGCATCATGAATTCTTGCAACCAGGTGAAACGGTCAATAAGGAGTACTACCTACAAGTTCAACGCCGTTTGCATGAAGCAATCCGAAAAAAACGCACGGATCTGTGGAAAAACGATTAATGACTTTTGCACCACGATAACGCACCAGCTCACACTTCATTGCTTATTCGTGAATTTTTGGACAAAAACAATACTGTAACGATGCCCCAGCCTCCATATTCGTCAGTGTGACTTTTTCCTATTTCCAAAAATAAAAAGAATCTTAAAGGACCGTCGTTTTACAGCTGTAGATGACATTAAAAGCGCATCGCTGAAAGAACTAAAGGCTATCTCAAAGATCGAGTTTGAGAAGTGTTTCGAGGATTGGAAGAAGCGCTGGCACAAGCGCATAATCTCCAATGGGGAATATTTTGAAGACGGCAACATCAATGTAGAAGAATAAATAAATATTTTGTTCAACCAATTAAAATTCTCGTTACTTTCTGAACACACCTCGTACAGAAGAAAATTTATTATGGATTTTGAATGTTATAACTGTTCACTTATATTCGCGTTAGGTCCAAAAACCAAAAACAGAGTGATTCAGTTCGGAGTTAGGATATTAACGTGGCGTATGATTTAATAAGTTAATGTCTCTCTGGCGGAATACTACTTCTACTAAGGAAGATACTTCTTGCAAATAATGTAAGTATCGAACATGGTTCCTTAGGGGCGATGTGACTATCTTATTAAGACATTATGGTTTAACGCACAATTAGAGAAAACAATTTTTTTTATATCTACTAAATTTTAGTGGAGAAATATTAGTAGTAGTACTAAACGCACTTCTCGTTTGCAAACGTATAACGCTCGGGGATCGGGTCCATCTCCATCTCCATGTCCATCTTCATCTCAATTACTATCTCCAGCTCCATCTCCATCTCCATCTCTATCTCGATCTCCATCTCAATCTATATCTCTATCTCTATCTCCATCTTAATCTCTATCTCTATTTACATCTACATCTACATCTCCATCTCCATTTCCATGTATTTCTCAATCTCCATCTCTATCTCCATCTCCATCTCCATCTCAATCTGTATCTCTATCTCCATATCCATCTCCATCTCCACCTACATCTATATCTACACCTCCATGTATTTCTTCATGTCAATCTTCATCTCCATCTCCATCTCCACCTACATCTACATCTACAACTACATCTACATCTACATTTATATTTACATCTACATCTCCATGTATTTATCCATGTCAATATTCATCTCCATCTCCATCTCCATCTCAATCTGTATCTCTATCTCTATATCCATCTCCATCTCCATCTCCACCTACATCTACATCTACATCTCCATGTATTTCTCCATGTCAATCTCCATCTCCATCTCCATCTCAATGTGTATCTCTATCTCCATATCCATCTCCATCTCCATCTCCACCTACATCTACATCTACAGCTACATCTACATCTATATCTCCATGTATTTCTCCATGTCAATCTTCATCTTCATCTCCATCTCCATGTCCATCTCCATCTCCATCTCCATTTCCATATCCATCTCCATCTCCATCTCCATCTCCTTCTCTAACTACATCTCCATCTCCATCTCAATCTTTTTCTCTAATTAGAAAAAGATCCTCTTCCGCTCCTTCGTCCATTTTACCCCTGCTCTCTTTGGGATTTCATTCTCTGGGATCTTCCAACCGAGCACCTTTCTCCTGTATGCGTTCCTATCTTCAACGTCTGTTGAGTCTATTTCTGCGTCATGTAGGTCTATTCTGATTTGTGCGATCCACGACGTTGTTGATTTGACTTCTTGTATATACTTAAGGATTCTGTAGGCAAGTCTCGTTGTTGGAAGTCTACTGATGTGTCCATAGAACCGAAGCCTCCGTCTTCTAATATCTGCTGGCAGGTTCAGCAGTGTGTATTTGTGTGTGTGTGTGTGTGTGTGTGTGTGTGTGTGTGTGTGTGTGTGTGTGTGTGTGTGTGTGTGTGTGTGTGTGTGTGTGTGTGTGTGTGTGAGAGAGAGAGAGAGAGAGAGAGAATATATATATATATTCTATATTATATATATATATATATTCTCTCTCTCTCTCTCTCTCTCTCTCTCTCTCACACACACACACACACACACACACACACACACACACAAACACAAATACACACACATACAAATACACACACACACACACACACACACAAATACAAACACACAAATACACACACACACACACACAAATACACACTTACTATTGTTTAAGCGTAATTTTGCACATAAAAGAATTTTTACTTTTTCAGTATACAAACTGTATACAAAATTATTGTATGATGGTTGTGAAATTATTGATCTTGAGTTTTTATGGATGTATGATCCTGTATGTGTTTTCAGTCTTGAGTTCAAACAAATGGTTTTTAGATTAACTTAACCGCGCGAGCGCGTGCGCGTGCTTGTGCGCGCTCGCGCGCTTGTTTAATACACGCGTTTGCACACTTAAGTATCTAGTGGCAAAAAATATAATTTACTTTTACCAAACAGCTGATTTTAAACATCTATTTTTAGTCCACGTTTCTCTCAGTATATTCCTCGCTAACGTTTGCATTTAATTAATTCTGTTTACTACTAATATTTCTTAATCCTATTTTTATAGTACTAGTTGGACCGTGCGACTTTTCTCAACTAATTGGAAAAAGAAACGAACAATACACAACAGTGTACAGCAAGACGTTGAACAGTGTTGTAGCACTTGTTTATAAACTATGAAATATAGTTGTAAATATATGACCTACGAAATATGTGGCAACCATAACTTTCCTTGTTGGTACATGAAGGAAAAAGAAAAGAGGTTAGGACTTTTTTCGTGAACTTGCTATCAGTAATTGAACTAAAAAACACGAATTCTGTAAATAAAATAATTCAAACAATATCACTGGCTGGTATTTAATTATTTTAATACATTACTCTTTAATTTAATACTGGTATTTTAAAAGTACTTTACGTATCGTTCTAAGCAAAATCGTTACAAAACCATTTAAGCCTACAATTTCTTGTCAACATGAATATCTGTTAAACTAAATCTTGTATGTCCTGTTAATAAAGCATTATCATTTACTGCATTCAGGTTATTCAATACAATTGGCCTTTGTTCTAAGTTTGTATTTCAAACTATAACCTATAAAATTAATTACTGCGTGTTACAACATTATACCTTATTGAAATATTTGCAAAATGAAACCTATTGTAACAGGATTTTACATTACATAGCTAAATTAGGCTGCATTATTTAGAATTTACATAGTAGAATTGACCTAGATTGTCTTACCGATTCTACTTTCAAAACTGATTCGGTCAATAATTATTTAAGTATAGGATACAGTAATAATTTAAATATTACTTTCAACAATGTGTTTTTAGCAATCAGCTGTTTTGGTACACACACAATTAATTGTTTGTTACATAAGCCTACTTTGTGCTGCACTCTCACGGGGACAGTTTGTTTTATTTTATTGTAAAGCCTTAAAATTAAAAAGTATGATGCGTGTGAGTTCCCTGCTGTTCAATTTCAAAAAAGCAGGTCCTTAATTGTGGTACAAAACCGACAGAAATGCTTGACGTAAGAATTTATGAAATTGTCTCCTGTTTTTTACTATTTTGATATGTTTTATTTTTTATTATTTTTTGGCGTAGTGTTTTTTCAATTCAATGTTCACACTCTCTTTATATATATATATATATATGTATATTTATATATCTTGTTAATCGTTAATAAAATACTTCCAATTCATCCCCTTGAGTTCAAATAAATTTTTTAAAATTTGTAGTGGATGACACTTGATGTTAATGCAGTTTTTTTGTCAAATATTAATATAGCACATTTGTACAGACTATACGATAGGATTTGTTTTAAATAACACTTATGTTCTATCCTATATTGGTTTTAGGAATCGCAGCACGCAGCTGTCTTGGTGACGTGATGGAAGCGCATGACCTAAGTAGGAATTGACTTAACATTTTTTTTGTATTACTTGTTATATATTAGACCTCCTTTAAACTAAATATATGTAATTCAGTTAGTGATGAATGTTGCAGGTAAATGTCTTTAACGTATTAACAGTTTCTTAATCTTAGATTAGATTAGATTCTAGAGGAAGGGATTTGTTCAACCCCAGGCACTGCGATCAAATGACCTATTGTGCAACTTACCACTTAAAATACCTAGTTCAGCAGATTGGTGCCCAACAACCCACTGACTAGCTCACACAGCTGAAGATCCCTAGGGTCTTGGAAACCTAAAACCCCTAGCTTCCTACTAGCAAGAGCCTCACAATCATAAATTATGTGACCTGCAGTTTCCTCCTCCTTCCTGCACAATCTACACACGGTTTCTCCGTGGTACACACCTATCCTGTTCACGTGCACCCTCAGACCACAGTGCCCTGTTATGAGCCCCATAATCCTCCTGAGTTATGCTCTGCCCGGGACATCTGCTGTCCCTTTGATTCCTCCAGAAGGAACTTTGCTTAAGAGACGTTTACTATGAGAATGCCCATGAAGGTTGTCCCATCTTACCTGGTGTTTACATGTAATCCACCCATTAATAGCAGACCTGGTTAACGATAGAGAAATCCCTAAAGTCGGCTCAGGTCCGATAAACTCAGATGCAGATCCAAGTCCAGCCAGTCGGTCTGCCTCCTCATTACGCTCAACTCCCCTATGCCCCGGAACCCAGTGAAGAGTTACCCGGTTATCCCGGGACAGAATGTCAAGGTTCTTCCTACACTCCCAGACCAGCTTGGACTGTATTATAGGACCAGCAAGTGCTTTTATTGCCGCCTGACTATCGGTATGAATATGAATACGTGCCTTTTTGAAGCCCCGATCCAAGTTCTCCCGAACACAGTCATTAATGGCCACCACTTCAGCCTAAATATTGTTGTATGCTGTCCCAGGGTAATTACTTTCTTTAACCCTGGTCTCAAACCGTACACCCCAGCACCAGTGCCTGACTTTGTCTTGGAGCCATCTGTATACCATACTATGTCTCCAGGTTTTTCCAACACAAGGCCAAGTTGACATTAAAGGGTCTAGATACTATGTGCCGTTTAACCATCTGATCAGCCCCCATCATCAAGATGGGGTCAAAGATCTTGTCTGTGATTCTAGCATGCCCATTGTAAGATTGTCTGTGTTTCTCAATCTTACATTGGACTATAATCTATTACTGTAGTTTCTTTTGTTTTGTCGTTCTTTAAAAAAATATAGTGCAAGCAATCTGATGTTAATCATTAATGTAATCTATATTATTATCATCTATTGTTTTGTCTATTAATACTAGAGTCAGAATTAACGATAGAATTGGCTGGTAACAATATCGATTGATCGCTGTTTAGGTTAAAACGTGACGCTACAGTCGTCGCTACGTTCACCTTTACACTTAGGCATTATGAAACTTTACTTATCAAACGAGTTTATCGAAAGTATTCGTTTTAAATTTTCTACGTTTGAGAGTAATTTATGCTAATTACATATATTACGGGCGAAACAATCCATTACTAAACCCCGACAGTCCAATTTCGGGCCTAAAAAACCATAAAGAATTAAAATAACTTTGCATATATACCTTGTCTTTGTCCTTCCGACTGTTTTCTTCCCACGCAACATCTATGTCATTAGTGTTTTTGGTATTTCAGGTTCATGACCAGCCCGAGGTAGCCCTCACGTCTACGTCCATACACGTGCCATATAATTATTTACTCGTTCTTTTTCGAATGTTCTTTCGAAGCGTCTCCACAGAATATTCTATTTTTAAAAATATCACGTATAATTCCGCCGGTTTTAACCAAATACCAATTACTTTGACACAGTACGTATTTGACCAAAGTAACGACTCTCTGAATGCTTAAATTCGGCAATAACCTAGACTTTGTTTAATATCAACTTGGTCCATTGTACCAAGCTAAGAAGGGGCATTCATATAGAACAATACTTGCCTGCTAATACTCGTAGCTGACGTTGTTTCAATAAAAGCTCGTACTTGTTTACGTCTGCTGGTTTTAATGACACAATTTTAAATTAAAATCGTGTTCGGCCGTCGATCGACTCTCTAGCAATAAAAAAATTGTTACAAATCGTTGAGAAAACGGAATAGTTTAAAAACTCAAACGTTTCAATTGCTTAATTAATATTTTTCGTTTAAAAGTTTCCAAACCGAGTCCTTGGTTTCAGTTTATAACTCCCGAAATGAATTTTTTTAGAGCGATATCAACGGAATTTTTTTCTTTTGAAGACTTTTGGTGAACTTGAAAAAACTTTAAACAATCTGGCAAGTGTTAATTTTGATTTTTAATATGTATCATGTTTAGGAGCTGGTTTTGATGTTGGATTTTGCGGGACGCGTTGTACGAGAACCTTGTTATATATCAGTATATTTTGCACGTCGCAAGTATCGTATTAAATTAATTATGATTAAAAACAACTGTGTTTCTGCCGGGATCGAACCGGGGACCTTGCGTATGAAGCATACTAACCTACGGAAACTACGAAGAAAATTGACCGATTTAACTATACGAAATGAATAGTTTATTTAATTTTGGTAGTTATGTTAAGAGATAAGTTATTTTATATTGATTAGTAAACATCAGCTGATTTCGTTGAACAGCTGATAGGCTATAAGTTTCAGGTTATGCTGTCAAAAACTAGCTATGCTAATTTGTCGTGCTTTCGAGCAAATTATCGTAATTAAAATAAAAAAAGGAAGAGAAAAAAACACGATACGCGATTTTTATTTTTTTTACCAAAAAGTGCTTGGAAACGAACAATTTGAGAACTTTAAAATTTGATTCTAAACGTGGGCAAATTAAATACATCCCAAATTTCATCGGAATCAATCTATTCGTTTAGTAAACACCCACACACACAAACACAGGGAAACAAACATATTTGGGATTCATGGTGCCACTAAACTTATAGTATATGCATTTAAATCTCAGATAATATTTCTTATGATAATCATATTTTCAATAGTGATAGTTGGTATAGTAAAAAAAAACGAATTAATTTGTAAAAATCGTGTAGAAATAAATATTTATGTTTTTCATGCATAAAAATACACAAATTAAAATATAACTCTTATTGTTACAGATTTATGTGGAACATTGCCGAAAATGTTTTTTCTACCAGACATTACACATGGAGACAATGTTGGAAGTTAAAGAAAAACCAAGCTTGATTTGGTTAAGTTTACTTTGAATAAAACGGACGACTCGGATACAATGGACGATATCTTAGGGAGCAACTTCACTTTGAACGCCACCATAGAAAACATAATAGACAAGGAAGAAGAGTCGGTACCGTACTCGGAGCGTCCAGAAACCTATTTCGTCCCTGTGATCTTCGCTTTGATCTTTTTCGTCGGCGTCGTCGGCAACGGAACACTTGTGCTTATTTTCGCTAGACACAGGACGATGAGGAACGTTCCCAACATCTACATCTTGAGCTTAGCACTCGGCGACCTCTTGGTGATAGTAAGCTGTGTTCCGTTCACTTCGACAATATACACAGTGTCGTCGTGGCCGTTCGGCGAGTTTGTCTGCAAACTGTCTGAGACGACGAAAGACGTGTCGGTCGGCGTGTCGGTCTTCACTTTGACGGCTTTAGCAGCGGATCGATTCTTTGCCATCGTCGATCCGATGAGGAAGCTATATTCGTCTGTCGGAGGGCGTGGAGCTACTAGGTGTACCGTGCTGATAGCGCTTGGTATTTGGGGTTTGGCGTTCTTGTGTGCTATACCTGCAGCCATAGGTTCTTACATCAGGGCTTTTGAGAGAAACAACGTCACTCTGTTCGAAGTGTGTTACCCTTATCCTGAAGAATGGGGTTTGTCATATCCTAAAATCGCTGTATTAGTCAGGTTTCTCCTGTACTACGCTATACCGTTGATTATCATAGGCTTCTTTTACATCCTGATGGCCCGTCATTTGATTCAAAGCACAAAAAACATGCCAGGTGAGATTCAAGGTCAGGCGAGACAGATCCGGGCGCGGAGGAAAGTGGCCAAAACCGTTTTAGCTTTCGTCGTAGTGTTCGCGGTGTGTTTCTTCCCGCAACACCTGTTCTTGTTGTGGTTCTATTATGTGCCGACGTCGAACGAAGACTACAACAACTTCTGGCACTACCTGAGGATCGTCGGCTTCTGTTTCAGTTTCATCAACTCGTGCATCAATCCGATAGCGTTGTACTGCTTGTCCGGTACATTCCGAAAGCATTTCAACAGGTATTTGTTTTGCAGCGCAAGGTCGAACACGTCGCGCAGCAGGAGTCGTAGTAGTACTCAGAGGAGATTCACGGGGACGAGGAAGTGCGTGTGGGAATCCACTACTATGGCTAACCTGCACCATAGCACACTTAGGCGAAACGATGTTGCCGAGTGTACGGAAACTACTTTCATGAACGGAGCTGAAAATAAAGTGTCAATGTGACGTCCGTAAAGTTACTGCTACGTCGACAGGAAGTTGTAGTCGTGCTCTGGAGGTGTGGCAGGCTACAAGGCTTTTCTCGGTGAAAAGAAAGTACAGTATTATTTCATAGTGATAAAAAAGATGGATTCTGATAAGACTGAAATAATTGTTTATAATGTAAACAACAGTAAAGTAGGCTATAAATATAAGAAAGTGAATGTCCCGTCACTGCTTGTTGTTAAGTGATCAGCAACGAAAGTAATAATATAGAAAGATGACACTCAACATACTACTATTAAATTAGGAAAAATGCTATTGGTACTCCTAAGAGTTATTTAAAAGTTTAAAATAATTTTTTACTTTTTTATAACAGGAAAACGCCTACAAAGTTTAGGCCTATATGTAATGTGAGCATCTATAAAGGGCTGCAATAACGATCCGGGTGGAGGGGGAAGAGCGTACTGGAGGTAACAAGGTTGGTTAACGTTAAACACGGCGGGTAAGAAGACAAAGCTCAAGAATGAAAGAGAAAATAAAAGGATAATGTAGTGGAATGACGAGGACATGTGTATAGGATGAAAGTTGTGAGACGACGCTAATACAAATAACAGGGAACGCGAGAGCATGTGATGACGTGAATGGGTCTGTTTATATTGGTTTTTGTAGAGTTCGTGCAGAAAGTGTTTTCCTTGTTTGGAACTTCGAGTACTTCTCTGTATTGGATGTAATCTGTTATACAAAAAATACAGTAAATATTATAAAGTGTAATATTTCAAATACTCACAACATTAGACACAGTGAAGGAAATGATTTTAAACATTTTTGTAGACCAAATCAAATAACGGTACTTTTCCCAGACGCAACTACAGCGATGAACGACAGCTTGCTTCACGCTATAGCTAATTTAGCAGTCTATCAGTAGAAACTTAATTTTAATAAATATTACTGAACGATAGTTTCGAGAAATTAATTATGACCTTGAAGAAAATAGTAGAAGATGATGTAATTTACGAGAAAATGACGAGTTTTTCTAAAAACGTTGATCAATTATTTAAAGCAAGAAGAGCCAGATATTGTCCTTCTCTCGTGTATCACGACAAAAAGCATATTGCATGTTATACAACGCCGGATATTTTCGCAATGAATCAGTTTGTTTTTCGTCCTCTTCAGCGGAAAAAATAAAGCTTTGTATTTTGAGAAAACATTTTTGAAAGTATTGAAACGCTATCGATTGCGATTATTAAGCAAGGAAACGGCAATGTGCACATTTAAAAGAACAGTTCCCCGCGATGTTAGTTGAGTGATCACCGCGGAGGTATTATCGCTGTAGTAGAGTTTAGGAAAAAGTACGTTTAAACTTAATAATAACAGCTATATAATTGTTCTATAGTAATGTAGTTAGTAAATGAATATTTTCTAAACATTTGGAGCGTCGCAGTTAAAAAAATTAAACGTTTTGGAGTTAAAACAAAAATTAAAAGAAACTTTTATTGCACAGTTCACTCTTTGATTTGACCAATAAACATAACGTAGCCGAGCTTACATGTAACGCAAAAGTATTGAAAGCAGTCGTGTGATCTTACGTCACTGACTCTGAAGCTTTTATTAGTGCGAATCAAGGAAATTAAATTTTAATTTTTTGAAACTTAATATTAAATTATAAAGTAAAATCAGTAACGGTTCACATCAATTAAAAAAAATGTATTTAAAACTTTCATTAAAAATTAGTCAATTATAATTACGGTTGAGAATAGGTCAATGACGAATTGACCCAGAGGAAGAGTATATTTACGCGTATGACGAAAAAAGTAAAAAGAATTTATGTGATACCCGAAATATTCCAGAAAACCTTCAGAAGACTTCACAAGTCAAAGTAAAGACTAAACTTTCAGTAAATGTTCTCAGTTATATATGCAACATTTTTATAATCAAAAGAAATTGTTGTTTCGTTTGTTTTTGAACTTGAAGCGTGATTTTGGAGGAAGACGCTTTGACAGCGATGTCGACGCCAAAAACGGTGTTCAACAGTGCTGACTTCAGTGGCGGCATCTTTCCTTGAAGAGGGTATTCAAAGTCGGTTCCTCGCGACGACACAATGAGGGCAACTATGTAGAAAAATAGTTTACAAAATGCTCTTTTATGTAAAAATATATTTTTTTAAATGTTTGTTTTTTCCAAAATGGTATTTACCCTACTTTTCGGACATGCCTCCGTCTAGGTAAATTAAAATGTGGAGTCATTCTGTCAGGCTTTACAGGATCCTGGAACATAAAACTATTTCTTTAATATTTATAATTTATAACTATTTTGTTTATTAATTTAGAAATTATTGTCTAAATCGAAGTGCATTCAAGGTACAATGTTACTTTAATTCGTGCAAAATTACGTTTTAGCATTAAATTATTTCATCAGTATATAATAGTTGTGTGTGTGTGTGTGTGTGTGTGTGTGTGTGTGTGTGTGTGTGTGTGTGTGTGTGTGTGTGTGTGTGTGTGTGTGTGTGTGTGTGTGTGTGTGTGTGTGTGTGTGTGTGTGTGTGTGTGTGTGTGTGTGTGTGTGTGTGTGTGTGTGTGTGTGTGTGTGTGTGTGTGTGTGTGTGTGTGCGCGCGCACTTAAAAGACACATTTTAAATCCTTATCTGCATTGTTAAGGTATTTGTAAGGCTGAATTGTACGTACGGAATACTTATCCATATTTTTATATTGTGTAGTGTGAAATATTTTAAATTTTAATTAAAATCACCTAACGTATGTTTGTAATAGAAATGTAAACATTTTTTTTATTGTACAATGTTGTACACTAGTTATTTATTCAATTTTTTTGTACCAAAGTGAGAGTTAATAGGTGTGATATATATTAAGATAAAAAATAACACATGTTATCAGCTGATCGCTACTGATTTAATTAAGTGATTTGATCGATTTAAATATCAACTGGTTACGGTTATAAAATAGTACACGATTGTGTAAATATGACATTCAACTTCAGTTAGTAAAGTTTTCATAAGTTTAATTTTGTGATCACTAAGTTTAAATTTCAAATTTGATGTCAAGAGTAATTAGCTTAAGTAATTAAATAGAAATAAGGTATATTTAAGGAAATATTAAACAAAACAGGGTTTAGAAAAATAGTTTTAGAGTAACCAATTAAATGTCTATAAATTATCGAGTTCGGTCCTGTAATTTATTACTCAACACTACCATTATCTGGATCTTACTTTGTAGTTCACGTGTTTATACCTTGATAGGTTTCGTGGAGACATTTTCATGTTTTATACAAATAAGGTCAGCGGGACAAGAAACAGTATAGACTGCCCGACTGGTTAGAGTTAAGCAGTTATGGTTTTATAATACAAAGCAGCTAATTTTAAAAATATTAAAAAAATTTTTTTGACAAGAAAAACTAACTGCACTTATTAATATGCCAAATTTCATAGAGTTTGCGTAATTCATTTAGTTTCCAGTTCTGTGTATAACCACGGAACAGTATATATATATATATATATATATATATATATATATATATATATATATATATATATATATTGCATGTACACAGCTATCAAAATCTCAAAATATCATATCATTAAGTGGTTAAAGGCTGCTTATTTATACCATATAGGTTGTAATAAAGTAAAATTGTTGTAATGCACATTAGGCTATAATTTAAAAAGGAAAATCAAAGATCTGAGATGCACTAGTTCCACATTAAGCATTGGGCAGAGTAGAAAAACATGGCTGAAGTTGGATCGCTATGTATTATTTTAAATTTGTTCAGACTGAATACGTTTCACAAATGTCTTTTCATTCAATTCTGAATTAAACTCGGAGTTAAATGGATACAATCTTTTCTAAAAATAATCTATTTTTGTAGTACTAATAAAATATATACATAAGGCTATTGCTGAGAAAATGAAACGTGAAAAATTAGAAAACCTTAAAATAGATCCACTGAAAGAGACGAAATATTAAAACTAAATAGTACAGAAAACGAATAAAATGTAATGCTTTACAGGTTTGATAATATTGTAAATGAGGATTATTATTTACAACGTACAACTTGATTTAAAGTTTTAAAGTGATGACCGCGGCAAGTTTTAAAGTGATTTGAAAATAAAAATCTTTTAATAGTTATAAATTTCTTTATTTTAAATAAAAATTAAAAACAAATGAGTGTTTTAGGTGAAACAATGGTTGGTAGCATGTAAACAAGTAAAATGTTACGTTGGTTTTTATTAAAACAAAATTCAAAATATTGACAGAATAGCAAGAACAACACAGAGAATAGTCTAGAATAGCAAGGACAATGAGAACGAATAGTCTCGAAAAACAAGAACAACGAGAGTATAGTATCGAATAAGAAGAATAACTAGAAGGCGAGAGAGAGAGAGAGAGAGAGAGAGAGAGAGAGAGAGAGAGAGAGAGAGAAAGAGAGAGAGAGAGAGAAAGAGAAAGAGAGCGAGAGAGAGAGAGATTTTTCGAGATTATTCTTTCTCGTTGTCGAGTATAACAAGAACAACGAGAAAGAATAATCTCGAAAAACAAAAATAATGAGGGATTAGTATCGAATTACAAGAACAACGAGAGAGAGAGAGAGAGAGAGAGAGAGAGAGAGAGAGAGAGAGAGAGAGAGAGAGAGTAATATAAAAATCAACGAATAATGGCATCGAAAAACAAGTGTGAACAACAGTGAGAGAGAACAGTCTTGAATATAAAAAAAAACAACACAGGATAATAGTATCGAATATTAAGAACAACGAGAACAACGAGAAAATCGTCTCAAATAACAAGAACAGCGAAGTAATAGGTCTATTTTTTCAAAGGTTATCTTGAAGAAAGTAATCTCCACACATAGTATATATTTTTTAGTTTTTACCATCCCCCGTTAAATACACACATAAATAACCTTCAACACACACTCAAGATTTTTTTTAACAATATTTATTACTGAACTCTTTGTAATTTGATTAAAATTCGAAAAACTATATCAGTCTGTAATAAATTAAAAATAATTACCACAATGTATTTACATATTGCTTGGATTTCACATATTAATGTTTTTTATTTATGTTTTTAATTGCTGTAATTAAACATATATGTAACCAGTAGCTCAACTAAGATCGGCCTAATTTCTCAAAATCGAGTTGTCAGATTTTGTATGAACTTTGGTTATGCATGAATATTAAAAATGTAAACCATGTATCAAATTTAATATAAAAAATATATATTTCAGAAGTATATAACAGTAATATAAAAAGATAAGTAAAATGTGATGTAATTTAATTTATTTTACAGAATTTGTTATACAGAATTATCAACATTAAATGACAACCAAAATTTGAACACAGTATTACCAGCCGAATTCGAGAAATTTGGCCGACTTTACAACTATTTTCGATGTCTATGAATAGTTTTTTCTGGTGAAACAACGCACGCGATTTTATGTGTACGTGCATAGGAGCATCTATTTAAATAATGAAAATGTTTTGCAGTATTATTTTCAATAATAATAAGTTGTATTTATTATGAAACAAATGTTACTATTTTAACTTGTACAAACAGTTTTGTGTACGTATTTGTTTGTTGTGAAATATTTACTGATAATGGCTACTTTTGGTTGAATGCCTTTGATTGCATTTTTTTTAAATTACTACTTCTCGGTGTTAAATAAAAATTTAATTTCCATAACATTTTCTACTCAATTTAAAAAACAAATATTATTATTAAATTAAAATTGATTGTGCATTTTTTTGTAATTATTCATTACGTGCTCTAAATGGTTAATATTTGCTCCTATAAATGACTGTATTTCTCATTATTACGTAGATACTAATTTACTGTGTATATTTTAGATAAACATACGTAGATAAACAGTGTATACGTAGATAAACAGTGTATATTTTAATATTGTTCCATTTACGTTTAAAGTATATTTTTGTGTATTTACTGATATCATACTTGGAATTTTAAGATAACTGTATACTTCTCGTTATTTGTGTCATTAAAGAAGATGTTTTTTATAAAAATGTTGAAAACTTTTATTCTACTGAACGAATTAAACACAAATATGTATCCTTGTCGGTTACTCGGTGAAAAACCCAATGAGGAAGGATCTTGCAATATAACCAGGAAACAGCGATGAAATAGTACTAACTAAGGTTAGATTAGGTTCTTTAGATGTTATCAGGTTTGGTGGTCCATGGCACAGTGACTGAAGGACCTCTAGTTAGACCTTTTCCGTTCTAGTTCAGTATACCAATATCTAATGATTTTAGCAGCCCATATACTAGTTTATTTTACTGGAGGTCTTCAGATTAATGGAAGCTGAAAGTTAAAAAAACCTTCGTCATCTGCTGGCAAGAGGCTTACTATGACAGATTGCCACCGGCAGTTTTCATCTTCCTTCCGGCATAGCCTACACGCGGTTTCTCAGTAGTTCATTTATATTCTCTTCATAATGGTGTTCTGATACTAACCTAACTTAATGTTGTGCTTGTAATAAAAGCTGCGAAAAAATTCCGATCATAATTATTCTTAATAAAAAGGTTAGTTCAGTTCTGCACAGTCAAATCAATTTGATATTTTTAACTATCTTATTCTAGTTTAAATAATTATGACATTGTTTTGTGGGGTAATGCCAGTAAGCAAACGACACAAATGGGTATGCTTACAAAAGCAGTTCCTCTCTTCTTTGAGAAATTTATAACATTGGTATATCTCATGCTTTTATTTACGTACAAGGAATGATTTTTTAATCAAATTTGAGTTAAGTGCACCTCGTCATGCTAGAACACAAAAGTAGCCTACAATTATTACAATATTTAAAGCAAAAATATATGTTACGTAAACAACAGTAGAGACCGGTTTGCTTTTGTAATGTCTGTCATCCCTAGTTGGAATCAGCATTCAGTATCAGCTTTCAAAAGAACCAATGAAATAGAAAAAATAATTAAAATAGTTGTTTAAATCGTGCACTTTGACCTATATTGAAGCACTTTTTAATACTTTTATTTATATAAATATAAACAAAGAAAATGTCTCAGTATCTCACTCATCATATCTCAAAAATAAACGTTCGTATAAACTTACAATTATTTGTGTTGGTATCTCTTCTCTCTCCCTCCCTCCCTCCCCCCCCCTCTCTCTCTCTCTCCATATATATATATATTATTATTATTATTATTATTATTATTATTATTATTTACGTATAGACCCTGTTGGATCACGCAAAGCACTCCGACTCATTTCTTGTTCCTTCTAATCCTCCATACCTCCCTCATCCTGTCCCCGTGGATCCTCCTCCGCTCCTCCGTCCATTTTACCCCAGCTCTCTTTGGGATTTCATTCTCTGGGATTTTCCACCCGAGCATCTTTCTCCTGTATGCGTTCCTTTCTTCAATGTCTGTTGAGTCTATTTTTGCTTCATTTAGGTCTATTCTGACTTGTGCGATCCACGACGTTGTTGATTCGACTTTTTGTGTATACTTAAGGATTCTGTTGGCAAGTCTCGTTTTTGGGAGTCTACTGAAGTGTCCATAGAATTGAAGCCTCCTTCTTCTGATATCTGCTGCCAGGTTCGATATCTTCTCTGTGGTCTTCCGGGAGTGCAACCTGTATCCGTCTTCTGTTAATCTTGGGCTAAGGATCTTCCTCAAGATTTTGCGTTCTTCCTTCATAATGTCTTCCATGGTACCTTTTGTGTGGAGTACTAGCGTCTCGCTTGCATATAATGCCTCCGGTTTTATGACTGTGTTATAGTGTCTGATTTTTGTGTGCGTCGACATACATTTCTTGTTATAGATATCACGTTATACCAAGAGCCCTCTTCATTCTCAGTAGCCGAACCTTTTGCGCTGCTTTCGCGCCACCTGTGGTTTCAAGAATTTTTCCCAGATATTTGAAGTGCTTGACTCTGTTTATCTTACCATACTTTGTGTTTAGTTCTTGAATATTTAATTTTGTACAGAAGAATTCGGTTTTTTGAAACGAGATCTGTAGACCGACCCTCACTGAACATTCCTTTAGGACTTCTATCTGTTTAATCGCTATTGTTTCATTATCCGTGAGTATGGCCAGGTCATCTGCAAAAGCTAGGCACGCGATTTCTGTGTTGTCCTTAGATCTTCCAAGTCGAACTGGTTTCCAGTGCCCTTCAATTTTTAATTCGTTCTCCCATTCAATGATAACTTTGTCCAACACCAGATTGAAAAGGAGAGGCGAGAGTCCATCTCCTTGGCGAACTCCAGTTGTGATCAGGAAGGGTTTGGAAACTTCCCCCATAAATTTCACCTTAACGATTGTGCCTGTCAGTGTTTGTTTGATCAGTCGCAGTGTTTTAGGATCATATATATATATGTGTGATCCCAGATAATGAAATCCCAAAGAGAGCAGGGGTAAAATGGACTGAGGAGCGGAAGAGGATCCATGGGGACAGGATGAGGGAGGTGTGGAGGATTAGAAGGAACAAGACATGAGTCGGAGTGCTTTGCGTGATCCAACAGGGTCTATACGCAAATAATAATATATTTAGAAAAGGTTTAAAAAAACCGTAACTTAGTGGTGTTAAAATAATTTATCTCTAAATCAAGAACAAATTCATACAAACATTTAATAACGTAGTGAAATGAAAATTAGTACAATTAATATAAAGATTCTATTAAAAGTAAAACTTAATATTTTTACCAACCTACTTCAGTTTGGTATTCCTCTGAAGATGGTGACTACGCCACCGAAATGTGCGTCAGGGCGAAGTAATTTGATTGGTTTGATGTTTATTTTTTTTATATAAAACCACTTCCATGTTATTTTCGGCAAAGAGTGTTTGCACTAAAAGCGAGTTCAGCCTATTACGTACATTGTCACTGTCTTTCATTTGAAGAAAAAAACTGACAGTTCTATAGAACGCAGGAAAGTGAAAATAACTGCATATTCATTAAGTTTAATGATGGAGTATATATTAAGTATACCATCATTAATGATGGTAACTATGATATTTTTATTTATGCATTATTTGAACATTTTTAAACGGCCAAATAACGATATTTCAACTCCTTATATGGATTACAAGTTTCTTTTAAAATTAACACTTATCGAAGGTTGAATTTAAAACTTCGTGAATTCTGATTTTTTAAAATTAAAGCAGGCTTGAAGCGCAAAAGTGCAGTATACGTACACAACACTAAACCGTTACAGAACATTTCTGTATCCTAAATGTCCTTATTGGCTGTCTGTGCCAGGTAGTATTTTTTATTTCATTTTTACCGGGTTAATATATTATGTACAGAGTTATTGCGTTATTACCAAAACCATAAAAAATGTTAAAAAATATATCTTTTTACCTATGTAAAAAATTATTTTTTGAGAACCATATTTAACAATTTCTCTAGAAACGATGAACGAAAATTAAAAAAAAAACACTTGGGTTTAAATTTTGGTAGTTATATTTCAAGTGCTACCTGAGATTCAAAAATTCTTGCCAAATACCTGTAGTGTTGTCATTACTCATTCAAAAATTCGTGTTTGTA
>JAJIZJ010000516.1:0-22391 GCA_022606455.1 Callitettix versicolor | reverse complement strand
ATGACCAATGACCATGACCATGACCATGACCAACACCATGACCATGACCGACCATGACCATGACCATGACCATGAAAGCGACCATGACTCATAACTATGAATTCGCGACCATGGACGATGACGATGACGATGACGTAGCGACGATATCGATGACGGGGATGATCGATGACGACGCACTGGCGACGAGGGATTATGACTGATGACCTATGACGATGACGATGCGACGATGGGACGATGTGGATGACGATGACGGATGACGATGACGATGACGATGGACGATGACGCGATGACGATGATTTATTTGTCGATGACGATGACGATGACGATGACAGCGATGACGATGATCGATGGGGATCGATGACGATGCCGATGCGTGACGATCGACGATGACGATGATCGACGACGATGACGATGACGATGAATAATGGAAACAGTTAAACAAGGTTATTTGCAGGCACTGAATTTGATATTTTTCGAGAATTTACCGACATCATTTTACTTCAACGAGACAACTCGATAACCACACTATCTTCGAACACATGAATTTGATATTTACAAATGGCATACATCATTTAATAAATGAATCGACTGAGTAAGCAATAGAAGAAGAGCGGACAACACACATATTTCTTTTACATAAAAGCGATTCACGCGAAAATCTTTAATATTTGCTGGATGATCAATAAATTTTATTAGTACAATATTTTTAAAAGCAACATTTTGTTATAAGGCTCTAGTTTCTCTTCAGTGAGGCTAAATATCTTCTTGATTTATATTTTCAGAAACTTTCTACAACAACATTTAGCGCTCAAATTACAATACTTTCTCTACCTCATTTCTCTAAAATTACTTTTCTCTCATAGACAAAATGTAAGTTCACTTTATAGTTCCTCTTCTTAGATACTTGTGTATGTTATATACTGAATAGAATGTACTTTAAAATGGAATTTTAACCCACACTTCTCAATAGGCTTCAACTCCCCAACACAACAATGAAATAGTCGTAAAAGGCCAATTTTCAATTTCCACTTTGACTGTGTTAAGAAGCACTTGAAATATGTTAATTATTATACCTTTCTGTAAGATAGCAAGATGTACTTTCAGTTCCTTCAGACCCACAGTAAATCATGATTTTCATTTAGCTTATCGCTGGCCAAACCAATTCATGGCTTATTGACCTTAATGGTTAATGGTTTGTTAGACTCATACAATAAAATTATTATCCGGTAAGGATAGCTTGCTGGTGATTACTAATTACATTACACTGTTTTGTCAAACCGCCAGAGTTTAGTTCTTTCTTGAGATTTATGAACTGTCAGCCACCCAACCTCATGTACCAGGCCTTGATCTTACACACCTATTAGCTTTAAAAAGCCATGTATGATTTGAGGATCGGTATGTTATACTTTAATTTTCTAAAAAGGGGACAGGGCCAAGCCTGTGAACCTGATGCAACTGCCGTTACGAATTATATCACAAGTGGTAATTCTTCCTGACGACAGTCCCCGCAAGACTTCCGTTTCGAAACGTTAGATCATTTTGATATTCGACCGTCGGTGCAAGAATCAATAATCGTAAGTTATATATCTATATTTGGTTTCCAAATATTTATTTATATATAAAATTTTATTCTATACTGAAAGCTCAGAGTTACACCCATGCTGTGCTTAGGTTAATTTTCTATATCGGTTCAAGCTTCTCAAATCTTTTTTATACTTGACCGTCTACCTGATTTTTAAATCCTGGCAACATCTCATAGCATGGGGTAATTACTCTGAGTTGGAGAAGTGTATTGAGCATTGATAAATGGCAATGATGGGACGAGCGCAAGAAATGTGTGTGTGCTCATTTTGCCTGCTTCAGTGGACCTTTCTGATTATGCAACTGTAACCCAGCCCACATTCAGTTCTTTACATTTTGATGAAGTAAATAAATGACTGGAAATTAAAATTTTTGCAAATAATTTGAATTTTTAAAACTTCACTCTCACTTTTCTTTAAAACTAAGTGTTTAGAGCAAGAGCAAAGATCATTAATTGCCTCCCGTGGGTAAATTTAAAAACATTACTACTTCTTTATGTGGCTTTGTATTTTTAAAACTTTAATTTACTTTTTCTCATGGTAATCTGTTTAGTCATAAATAGCAATATTGTAATTAACTGTGGACTCATTTAGTTATCAATTCTGTAAAAATTAAATTTTTGTGTAAAATTTGTCTTCGTACTTTTAATCTACTTTTTCTTGGCAAACTTGTTATCAGTAGTAGAAAGTTAAAAGGACACTTTTAGAGTCTAGGACCTCCAGGATGATGTAATTATCACTTAAAAAATTAAAAAATTTCTGTGTACTTTTAAAATAAAACTGATTTTTCTTCCGAAAACTGTTGTCTGATATACAGACAATTTTGTAGAATCTGTGATCTGTAAAATTTTTTCTTAAATTATACTTCCTTTGTAATAATTATTATCTTAGTAAAAATTGAATTTTTTTAAAAGTACTAAAACTTCATTATTTCTTTCTGAAATCTGTTGCCTGAGAGCAAAAGGACGATGGATCTCAGTGACTCGTAGGAATAAAGTTTTCAATAAATTAAATTTAGCACCGAACCCTTAAACCTTCAATCTCATTCACTTCCTTCTGGAAACAAAGTGCTATTGGCAGACTTTTCTTCCGACGCCGCTAGAGCAAAGTAAGGACGATTTAACAGGATCGGCTTAACAGTAAATCTGCGTAAAAGCAACATTCTCGCAAGTAGTGCACAATATTTATGTTTTCGTATCAATTTTGTAAAAAAGATATTTTTTTAATTGAAAGCAACTCATTTCTTCCTAAAACCCAGGTTGTCGCATATAGCAAGCAAGGACATGTAACCTGTAACCCAGTGAAAACGATCTTCTTAAATTCAGGTAAATTTTGCTAAAATTTGAATTCTTAAATTTAAATTTTAATCTTCTTGGTACAGAAGCTGCCGCATGAAAGCACAAGACGATGGAATCTGCGACTTGTAGAAGAGTAATTTGCAATACGCTTTCGCAAATACTTTGAATTTTAAGACTTTCAATCTCATTTTCCTTTGAAAGTCAGCTGTACAGCAAAGGACGATAATCTAAAGACCTGAGTGAAAACATTTTTCTTAATGAACCCTTTGTTCTCAAATTTGAACTTCTCAAACTTAAAACTTTATTTTTCTCGGATACTTTAAAAGAGTTTTTGCGGAGCAGAAGGGATCGACAAATCTATGATTCAGGAGGAAATTTGAAAAGAGGTACTTTTCTTAAAAAATTGTAATTTCTTAAAATTAAAAACTCATTTTTCTTGGAAACTGTAAACATAGCGCGGGCAGCAAAAAGTGACGATAATCCTGTCTCTTTTAAAGAAAATTTAAAATTTAATTTTTTAAAAATTTGAATTTTAAAAGATTTTTAATCTGATTTTTTCTAATCCAAGTCTGCTGTCAGTATGAGCAAAAGGACGATAATTGTTCTGCAGTTAAAAATTTAAAAATGAATTTCTAAAAATTTTGAAATTTCTTAATTTAAACTCATTCTTCTCGAAACCAAGTTAATCGCAGATAAAATGGATCGATAATCTGCAGACCAGAAAACATTTCTTTAAATTAAATTTTAACAATAATTTTACCTTTTCAAACTTTAACTCTCATTTTTAGAAACTATTGTCAGTAGAGCAAAATAGATCTATAGTTCGGTGATCATTAAAACATTTTTAAAATTAAATTTTTGCCAAAAATTTAAAATTTTCTGAAACTTTAATCTCATTTTCCTCGGAAACGCGTTCTTAGAGACAAAAAGACGATAATCTGTGATTCGGTGGAAATTATATATAAAATAAATTTCTTGTAAAAAATTTTGAAACTTTTTTAAACTCTTTATCTCATTTTTCTCGGAAAACCAAGCGTAATAGAGCAAAAAGACGGTAATCTAGTAGGAGATATTTAAATGTGAAAACACAGCATGAAACTTCTGACTTTCTACTATAATCCTCACTGCCATTTGAAATCGCCAATTGTATAGAGATTACGTATGAAAAAGGCTTCTGAAAAAGGCCGCTCATGTCGACAAATGGGGAGTTTATAAAATAGACGTTAGCGTTTTGAAAGCATTGCAAACCTTCACAATTTTGGGTAAATTGTTATAGGAGATATCGAGTTGATTTTTGCGCCAGCATTCGATTTAAAATTAAACTCTCATGACCCACTTACAGTTATCAGCCACGTAAAAATATTTAAACAAACATTTTTTGAAAATTGATAGAAAATTGAGATAACTCAAAAAATATTACATAATTCTCGAAAATCGACACTGCAGACTGATCAGAAATTGAATTTACATTGACTTCTAAGTGTATCATTTATTAGTAAATGAAATGTTATAGCTTAAAAACAAGCTTTCCTCGAGATATTTCGCAAAACTAGAAAAATCGATGGCTCAAGAAGATTACGCTAAAACTATAAGAGGATATTTAGAACGCGAAAACAACATATATAATGGAAGAGGTGAAACTTTGAAACTTGACCATACTTTCAATGCTATTCTGAAATCACAACCTGCAGAGATTCACGGTGCCAAAGTGCCTTGAAAAAGGTTGCATGCTGACAACTGGGAATTGTTAAATGAAGGGGTTCTTTTTTAGTATTAAAACTTTCTCATAACTTTGCTGATCTTTTACGTTGATCAATTTTAAATTAAATTCATACCTAATTAATATATCACACGTGAAAATATTTAAAAATATTTTTTAAAATCGTAATAGAAAATTAAAGAGGTAACTCAAAAAACATTACTAATTTGAAAAATTTGACACTGGTGATCTATTTCAGCAAAAAATTCGAATGTTTAAAATTTAGAATTCCACTTTTTTCTAGGCAAACAAAACGTCGCAGAGCAAAATATTTAGATAATTCCAGATTCAGGAAAAATCCCAAAATTTATATTTTTGTAAAATTTAGTATCTTTAAAACTTAAAATCATTTTTTCTGAAACTAAAGTATCGCAGATGTTGTAAGGAAAGACGATTCCAGCACTAAAAAACCATTTCAGTAAAATATTTTATTAGAAATGACGATGTGATTTTTAAAATTGAATCATAATCAAATACAGCATTGACTTGATTTATCAGAACCAAAATTTATGGTGTATTCATATGTTTTGAACTACTTCTTAAGATACATCTGGTTTTATAAAGAAATTAACATGAAAATGAATTTTTAAATAACCTAATGTAAAAAGATAAGGTAATTATTAATTATTGCAAAAGGATATCTGTGTTCGAATTTCATTTGTTATTATTATTTATTATTTATTATTATTGCTATTATTATTATTATTATTATTATTTGCTAAATCTTTTAAAACCGAATATTAGAAATGATGGGTAGAAAAAGAAGTGTTCATGTAAAAATACGATCGCATTTTAATTGTCCTGGTCATATTTTTAAATCGTTTTCGTGGTGGTGGGGTCGTCGTTTTCCCTTCCGTTGTTACCTTTCACTGTGCAATATTGTACCCACTCACCAAGCTGCAACAAAAATGTTCCTGCATCTCTTCCAGGTATATCCTCTGTTGTTACGACTATCATACTTATATTTTCTTCCCGCTACATAATAGTTAGTATATCCTCCTCCTCCCTCCTTCCTCTCTCGTCTTCTTCTTCTTTCCTCATCGTCCGATATGATGATGACAAACATCCTCCCCATGGACGACATAAAGAGAAAGACAGCAAGCGTTGATTCTTCCCGCCACGCAAGTAACCCTCCTTCCTGGAACAGCAAACATGGTTAATCGATAATATGACATTTAACATTAGCTTACAAACACGAAATGCCAATGTTCGACTCAAAACTGCGGTGGTGCTTTACGTATTCAGCTTAAGGTTGGGTCATTGTCCCCAATTCCCTTGAGGGGTCAGCTTCGGCGACAGGTAAATCTCTCCCAAACGTTAGTCTATTGACGACAAACACAACTTCTTCAAAAATACCTTTCATCCTCCTCTCACCAATTTAATTCATAGATTAGCCATCCTAGAAAAATAGTCTGTATTAGGTAAATCAGCAACAGTAAAATTTTATAAATATTTGAACTGTCTAGATATCCAGTAAACTAGAATACGAACTCTAAGTACTATGGAAAGTAAAAGTAAATACATAATGATAATTAAGTGGCTGCTATGTAACACTGACATTTAAGCCAGTCCAGTTTTGGTTAGATATGGGAGCAGTTAAATGATGCAGCAAACATTGTTTTCACTCTTACCAGTATAAGGAAAACAATTATTCATTTTAAGACATAATGAAGCATAAATTTACTTTACAAAAATAAAAAAGAATTTTAAATTTATATGAACGACGTTATGAGTTAATTAAATATAGGATAGAGCAAGGAAGTTTAGTTATAAATGTTATTTTGAATATCTCGAAACACGAAATTATTATAAATAATTTTGATATTAAGAGTAAAGTAAAACTATAATCAGTCTTCCTTGTCACAATTACATATACGGAGAATCTACATTGAGTCAAATTTTTGATGGATATTGTGAAATGTAATAGCATTAAATATACTATACTGCTCATTATTGTACAGGTGTGTAGTACCCAATGTATATAAGAAATGTGGGCATCATGAAGACAGTGTGTATGAATCTGGTGACAGTTATTCCTCAGAAATATCTCTGATAAAAGTGATAGTGACAGTGAAACACGAAATTCTGAGGACAAAAGAGATTCAACGTCTCTATACATTCAGTTTAATTTGTACCTGACCAATGTTTGTAGTTACAACTTGTGGTCCAAATAAATGTATCTGCTGTATGCATTACTTGTATCCTGTTAATTTTTCATTAAGTTCAAAAATAGCTGCTGTTTTGTCAATTATTCATGTTGCCTAGGAGCACTGCATGAGGAGGTAGTAGCTTCACTCCCTGCCTAA
Organism: Callitettix versicolor; assembly: GCA_022606455.1. Lineage (NCBI taxonomy): Eukaryota > Metazoa > Arthropoda > Insecta > Hemiptera > Cercopidae > Callitettix > Callitettix versicolor. Next base: position 15,448 of record JAJIZJ010000516.1, on the reverse strand, counting down.
CCTAATAACATGCATTATAAACTAATAATAATACAAATAACATTAATAATAACAAACGATAATAATAATATTAATATTAATAATAATAATAATAGAAGAATATAATATTAATAGCACAAACAAGAATAATACTTAATAATAATAATAATGATAATAATAATAATAAAATAATAAATATACTTCAACATATTATATTCACTATAAAATCCAGTTCTGAGGTATTCTATGTAATAATATAAACTAATAATCTAAATACTAGTAATTCCGGCAGCTAATTATTATATTATGTTTTTGTTAATAATTATATATATATAAATATACATTATAAATCTATATATATAAATATATATATATATATATATATATATTTATTTATTTATATTATAAAGTTATAATAATGAAGGCTTTAATATCACATTTGAAAACACGTACTGTCCATACATTCTACTCAACCCAATATGCATTACACACACACACACACACGCGCGTGCGCGCACGCAACACGCATTGATGCGCGCGCCACACCACACACAAATACACACACATACACGGCATATTGGGAAGGGAATGAGGAACTATCGTTTTGCTTTTGATAGATCCTGTATATGCGCGTATAAAATACTAAAAATAAAATTGAATTGCTGTGTTTAGAAGGCAAATGGGGTGATATTTGCTTAATATATTGGTGTTAGGGGTGGAAGTACATTAAAATGTGAAAGAGAGAAAGGAAAATATATGAAACAATTTTTTCATTTTAACTTTTTTGATGTATTAGCTTCTTATATTGTTTATGCTTTTATAGTATACACTTTCCAAATGTAAATTCAAACATCATTTATCTTTTTTTTTTTTTTTTCTTCTGGAAAATTAATATACGCTTTAAATATACATTTGTAAGTGACTACGAGGTACTTATTGTACATTATTATGTCAGTTTTTTTTTTAATATAGTTTTCAAAACCTTCCTGCACAAGTACCAATTACTAAAATTAATGATATACTAATTACGCCTAGCTTTATCGAGATGCGCTGTTCTGTTTGTTTACGGTGAACGTCTCCTACTGCCATGACGCCCACAAAACTTCTAGTGCATTAGAAACTGGTAGATTCTTTTTGTACACTTTATATTGAGTGGACGACTTATAGGCATTGTGATATTTTTATTACATAATATTTAGGTTAGTCTTATTGTTTCAGATACTTGTATATTATAAGTCAGTATTATATCCATTATCGAAATTCTGCAAAATATTATTAAATGTGCAGCATTTTACAACGGAGGGCAAATTTTCATAAATGGAAAAGTAGGTAAAGAACGGGTAATATAATATTAAACGACAGACATACTTTTACTAAGAGTGATAGACTTAACTTAAGGTGCATATGTAGACGACAGAAATATGTTAGCAATTTTATGACCAGTTTATTTTATTAAATAGACGATTTATTACATTTATGGCTAAGACAAATCCATGAAATGACGCAATAGGATACCTACAACTCTAAGAGATTTTTTTAAAATTCTTATTTTTTAAAGGCATACTCTATGGCAAGAAATAGGCTATTGTTAAATTAAATATGTAATGTATATAAAAAGTCGGCTTTAAGGTAGTAGGTAAATATAACGGGTTATTGAAATCCTAGGATTTATAAAGTATATACTTTATAAAGTGCAGGCAGGCTTAGGTTTACGCAGATGCCCTCCTACCGCTAAGAGACCTTGAAGAAGAGCGCTAGCACAACCTCGGAGGTCTTTTATACCTGATTGGCAGTGTATTAGCACCTTCTACTCTTCTTCCTTTTTGGCATACACGTGGGCTGATAGATTTTTTTCTGATGACGACTCAATATTGTTAGTGCTTTTTTATCTTCACAATTTGGTGATGGCCCGTTATTATTTATTTCTCATTAGGGCTACTTCCTTCTGTAATAATGGTCTTGATGGTTTGGAAATTTATTATTTCAGCATAATATGTTAGCTCGAGATATCTCACTTTGCTGTGACAGTTTTAAACTTCTGCTTCACCTGGCTTAGGCACTGCAAGTTGTAGTTTTTGGGACCCGACGTTACTGTGTGCGTTTCAGATAAAACCGCATGTCTCCTGGTCCGTATCTCTCCATTACTGGCTAATGGTGTTTGGCTCAAATAGTCGCTTGTTTTAAGTCAGCTTCCCATGTTAAAGGGGCATAGACAACGGAATCAGCATCAGTGTAAACTTAATCTTCATCCTCCAGTGATATAGGCAGTAGAAACAGAGAGTTTATTCCCATGACGACCAAGTATAAAATAATGCAATTATTGCACTGGTGAAAGTGGCGATGTGACTCCAGAATGGACTTCGCTGTAGTTCTAACTCCGCATTTAAAGATACTTTCATTGCTGGGATCGGTAATATCTCTTAGTTGTGATGGTAGGGGTTTATAGATGCAAGTAACCAATTCTTCCTAGACTTAAATAAACGTCACATGAGATTGTCATACTGTCCAAACCTTTCCTAGAAAACTATTTGTGCCACTCAGTTTTATAGAACTCCCCAGTAAGGTGATTTTTGTAATTCTTTCTCAGTATAACACCTTTCTTCTTATTAAACTTAGATACATAATCTTGCTTAGTTTGTACCAGTCCGTTTATACAACGGCATTCGGGCCAAACCTGATGCTTCTCCTCCCCTGTTTGGCCTTGTCAGAAACTATTTATGTAGCTTATTCGTTATAACTCCACCTGTTATGTGCCAGTCATACCGCGTTTTATCGTATATTTCCCATATTTCATGATTCTGTAAAGTGATCTGATAATCTACCTTTCTAACGGCTTTTCTTAATTTTCTCTGAAAGACCACCTGTTCCCGTGAAACAAATGCTACTCTGATCATGTAGTATTCATCATTAATTAAAATTTTCAATGGGGCTCCATTTAATCGACAAATGCTGCAATACAGCGCTCAACAAAGGACTTCAATCTATTAATGAAATGAACTTCCTTCCTTTTGGAAATAATTGCATGTTTCTTTTTTCTTTCAATTGTTGCTTTCATTGTTAGTTTTCTATGCTGCCGTGCCTTATATCGGGAGACAATTTACACTTCCTGAGGCCCCAATATTGGGATTGTTCTATTTGTAATACATTATATGCAATAATTGTTAGATAGTTTGCATTTAAATTGAGCATCGGCTGATTTTCAAAGGCGCATTGTTTTCTAGTCTGCTTCATATTTGTGTAGAGTTGGGAAATATGGTACCGTCTTCTTTTACTGAGCGATATGCTGGCAAATGACAATTGAATACAATATTGTCTAACTTTTATCATTTTTAAAGAACGTACATAAAATTAGATATTTATCCGGTTTGGAAATATACAAAAGTTCTATTTCCTGTAAGCCTTCCAATGTTGATTGCTTCTATATCAAAACAACAGATATCCATGAGGTTTCAGCGCGACTAATTGTGGTACGCCTTAAAATAAATTTTGGCTTTGATGAATTTGTAAACATGTGGTGTTCAACTCCTGGACTCTTATCTAAGCGGGGTTTTGAATGCAAACCAATATAATTAGCGTTGAGGGAAATATCTCTTCAGGGACTCAATTTGATGAAATAAATTTTGTAGGAATAAAAACACGCTAATGTTTCTGATATAGTGACTTTTTTAGTAAATATATCGGCAACACTAGTGCTGGATTTCTCACAATAAACTGCTCCATTATTATAAGACCTTGATGATGGAATATTTATCTGGAATTCCATAAAGGGTCTTCAGAGAGAATATTATCGGATACACATTGGCATATTTAATGATTTGGCTGCCATATCGGGAAGTGTGCCAAGAAATATTTTAGTCTCTACATTAGTATAACGCCGATATGTTATTTAAAACTTTATTACAAAACTGCGATTTCTGTATCCGGCGTTGGTCCGTATGGCAACATTGGTAAAATTGATTGTTTAAAACAAATATTCCACTATTCTCAAACTGAAAACTCAATCACACTCCATCTATTTTTTTTTCGTTTTTTTTTTTTTTGCTGTTTTTTTTTTGTTGCTACTCCTAAATACAAATTTTAAAATTGACTCTACGTAAATAGCTGGTTCGCTTTCGTTGTTCATTCACACTTAATGTATATAAAACAGTAATTGTCCATTATATATCAAACTTTATTAACGTAAGTAAATCAAAGAAACTCTTGTAAAAATTACTGGCAAACTCAATGAAATGGTTAATAATACAGTAAAACCTTATGTAAAATGATGTGGGGCAAGGAAAGTTTGTTTGCAATGGTTTGAAATTAAGCACTAAAAATATTTTTATTACCTCTACTGGAGGATAGTAAGGTGCATATGTCTGCACCAATACTACTGGTAGCAATCTAACTGGCTGCGCTGAGAGACCAGTTTTAGATTGTCATGTGTAGATTTGATAGTGCTAAATCAACCACTGGAACAACTCCTGAACACGATGACAGACACCATTAATAGTGTAAATTCCTACGAGTAACAGGTGGAGTATATGGAAGAAAAAATAATGGTCAGCAGTATTGAGGGTAAACAGTGATGGAGTATTTCATATTACTTTTCTCAGTTCAGGCATGTACCATTCAAAAGATCTTACTTGTATCGTTAATTTATTAAGTTCAAAATAGCTGCCGTTTTGTCAATTATTCATGTTGCCCAGGAGCACCGCGAGGAGGTAGTAGCTTTCACTCCCGCCTAACCTAACATGCATTATAAAACTAATAATAATAAAACATTAATAATAACAACGATAATAATAATATTAATATTAATAACAATAACAATAATAATATAATATTAACAGTACAAACAAGAATAATACTAATAATAATAACAATGATAATAATAATAATAAAAATAATAAATATACCTAACATATTATATTCACCATAAAATCCAGTTCTGAGGTATTCATGTAATAATATAACTACTAATCTAACACTAGTAATTCCGCAGCTAATTATTATATTATGTTTTGTTAATAATTATATATACATAAATATACACATAAATCTAATATATACAAATATATATATATATTTATTTATTTATATTATAAAGTTACAATAACGAAGCCTAATATCACATTTGAAAACACGTACTGTCCATACATTCTACCTAACCTAATATGCATTACACACACAAACACACACGCGTGCGCGCACGCACACACGCACGCGCGCACACACACACACACACACACACACACACGCACGGGGAAGGGAATGAGGAATCTATCGTTTTGGTTTTGATAGATCCTGTATATGCGCGTATAAAATACTAAAAATAAAATTGAATTGCTGTGTTTTAGAAGGTACAAAGGATATTTGGTTAATATATTGGTGTTAGGTGGAAGTACATTGGAAATGAAAGAGAGAAAGGAAAATATATGAAAACAATTTTTTCATTTTAACTCTTTGACGTATTAGCTTCATATTGTTTATGTTTTTATAGTACACATCTAAAATGTAAATTCAAATTATCATATTATCTTTTTTTCTTCTTGAAAATTAATATACGTTTAAAATACATTTGTAAGGACTACGAGTACTTATTGTACATTATTATGTCAGTTTTTTTAATATAGTTTTCAAAACCCTTCCCACACTAATTACTGAAATAATGATATACTAATTACGCCTAGGTTTATCGAGATGCGCTGTTCTGTTTCACGGTGAACGTCTCCTACGCTATGACGCTCACAAAAACTCTAGCACATTAGAAACTGTAGATTCTTTGTACACTTTATATTGAGGACGACTTATAGGCATTGTGATATTTTATTACATAATATTTAGGCGTCTTACGTTTCGGATACTTGTATATTATAAGTCATATTATATCCCATTATCGAAATTCTGTAAAATATTATTAAATGTAGCATTTTACAACGGAGGGCAAATTTTCATAATGTAAAGTAGGTAAAGAACGGGTAATATAATATTAAACGACAGACATACTTTTACTAAGAGTGACAGACTTAACTTTATGTATGTAGACGACAGACATGTTGCCACTAGACTAAATATTTTAATAACAGACGACGGACACATTTTAAAGTACAAACCATGAAATGACGCAATAACACACCTACTACTCCCACATTTTAAAATTTTATTTCTTTTAAAGTATACTCTATATAATAGTAGGCTATTGTTAACTAAATATACACGTATATAAAAAGTCGGCTTTTAAGGTAGTAGTAACAGAACGGGTTATTGAACTTAGATTTTATAAAGTATACTTTATAAAGTGTGCAGCTCTGTTTCACGGTGGATGTCTCCTACCGCTATGAGACTCACAAGAGCTCTAGCACAACCGAGGTCTTTATACCTGATTGGTAGTGTATTATAATCTTCTACTCTTCTTCTTTGTATACACGGGTCGATAGATTTTTTCTGAGGACGACTCACTACGTTAGTGTTTTTTTATTCTACAAATTTTGTGATGGTTCGTTATTACTATTTCGGTGGGGCTACTTTCAGAATCATGGTCTTGATGGTTTTAAAATTTATTATTTGTGCATTATTGTAATTGAGATATATTCCTTTTACTTTACAGACAGTTTTAACTTCTGTTTCACCCGGATTTTTAACTTCAAATAAGAGTAAAAATATAATGTAAAACATGATACAATGATGAATTTAGTTAAAAATTTAATTTTTTAATTTGAACTTGACTATAATTACTTTTCATATACATTTTCCTATAGATATTATAATTTATTGTAAATTTACTTACAAGTTTCAATAACTAAACAAGAAATATGATCTTTAATATGCTATTAGAATGAGAAAATGTTAGTGAATTACTTATAAGATTAATATAATTTAATACTAATGAAAGAAGAATTAATAAGGACATGAAGGAAATGAATTATACAAATTAAAATGCAAAATATGAACATTACTTTGTTCTACCCATTATTTTGTTAGTATCTTAGCGGCAGCCACGCCCACTGCTGGTTACTTGTGCCTTATGGAACTGAGACAACCTTCTGTATAACAACCTTGAGTCCGAAGTAATTGCAGAATTTTGTAAACATCGCTTTTGAAAATGGGTAAATGTATTTCAAAATGACTGTAATTAATATTTCCGTGGAGCGCAATCTTTAATTGGAAAATTGTTCACACCAAATTTAGCATGTAATATTTTTTCGTAATATACTTGAAACAAACATGGAAAAATCTTACCAGCAGCAACCAATTCGCAAATACCTCCAAAAATTAAATGTTTTGACATTTCACGCACGTATTCTGCAGAATTTGAATAATTGTGCCCATTTAAATTATGCGTCATCCAATAAAAATCTTCCCAATTTTCAGTAACATAAACAACTAATTTTCGATCCTCTAGACTCGTTTCTGAGTAATGTATAAGATGAAAGAAAGCGAGTTAAAATGTCTCCGATAATAGGTATCAGCATTTGTGGTACCTCCGAGCCACTAACATTTATGTTTTCTATTTCGTACATATTTTTGCATTTTGTTAAATTCTCATAGATAAAAATTAATAAAAGTCGCTCACAAAATGTTGATGTGATAGTTTTCGTATGTAAAAGTAGGTTCATATGTAATCAAAACTTAAAAGCAAATTCTAAATTTTCTATATGTGAAATAGTTGAAAATGCTAGACCTCAAAAAAAAAAAAAACTGGTAATTTTAATATGAAAAAGTTCAAAAGTAATGTATATTAAACACCTGCTTGAAATATTTTACGATAACGCATAAGGCATTTAACATGATAACACAAATAACACATTTAAGGTTTTTTTAAAACGTGAATTATTAAATTTTTAGTAATAAATTTTGTGTTATCATGTTAAATTTTGTGTAAAATGTACTGATAAAATTTTGTAATGTATATAACATATGTTTCAATATTCATGAAAACAAAAAGTTAGTTTATAACTAAAAAAGCGTAAAAGTACAAGGTTTTTGATTAAAATGTTTTTTGTAATTATTACTTTTTGTGTGAAAATTAAATTTTATGAGTGAACAAAGTAAAAAGGTTAAAGAAATATGAGTGTGGTGTTAAAAAAATAAACACAGTTATTGATACGTTGTAGAGCACAAAGCATAAAACCCTTTATACTATTCACTTCAACAAGTATCTAATGCCTAAACACGTGTCTACATCGCTTTTACACTGATTTTTGAAAAATCAAATAAACACTGTTATTGGAACACTGTGAAACATACAGCACAGAACTCTCCCAGATTTGTCACTTGAACTAATAATTAATGAATAAACACAGGTTGACACACAAACAATAATTATTTAGAAAAGAGTGAATAATTTAAAATATTGGCTATAATACCATTTGATTAGACTTTGATTTGATGCAGCAATACAGATCCGTTCATACGAAGCTTGTAAAACTGACTGATACTATTAAATTACAAGAAAACTTCAAAAATCTTAATCTTTAATAAAATCATCAATCAATAAAAACTGCGGAATACTGAATAATTGAATAATACGTCTACTGGACTTACTGTATCAATTCCAGGAATTGTGCACACATTTCCGTGTGTTCCGAGAAAAGTGAACATCGACTCGTCAACTATTTTATCTATTAAATGGAATTGGCTTTGCTGAGTATGGATATTGATCCGTAAGTTAGATTACGAATCAAAACTAGTCAACTAGTTTTTACGAGTAGTTTATCTTCTAGCGGGAAATTGATGTCTTTGCATCATGCATCCAAGTTTACTTTTGCTTGAACCTAATGTGATTCTAGGAATATGAATTTCTACCTGAAACTGGCAATATATATAGGTATACACTCCATGTAAATTTAAGGCTAGAAATTCACTGTTTTGCCATTTTTACAGGCATGAGACTCTAGCACGATCGAATCTGCACCATTCAAAACCTGTATGTACGAAGTTTTGTGAAATTCGTTAGAACTGTTTTCGAGGCACGCTGAACATACATACAGAAATTGCTTGTTTAATATTATAGATACGTAAAATCCACACAATATTGTGCAACGAAAATGTAGAATCATACTTTATTAAACATTGTAAAATACAGTAGTACATTCTAATGTAGAAGTATAACAAAACAATTTCTGTCAATAAACTAGAAACAACATTATTCAAGCATAAACATAATGTAAAAGTCTACATTTTAGTATAGTAAAACAAATAATCATTTTCTAGATTTAATAGAAAATTTCTTAATTCCTTAACATATTTAACTTTATGAGAGCACGCTTTTATATGTTGAGGTAACTTATTGAAAATGTTGGTGCAAGGTAGAAGTTCTTAAATAAAGTTATCTTAGCTCTCGGGATTATAGTATTTGGGGTATTACGCAAAGATCTCAAAGTACTTCCAAACAGAAATGTCTATTACCACTTGTTGTAAAACTTCTAAGTAATTTATATATGTATAGATTTTTAAATGGCAAAATATAAAGTGCTTGAAAAAGAGGTGCAGTATATTCTAACCATGTCTTTTAGACATTATTGTAATAAAATATTTAATATTCTAATAAAACTTAAACAAATATTTTAAAAGCAGAACCTGTATTCTTAAAATTCTCAACTCATTACTAGATTGGTCCCTGACTCAAAACATTTTAACATTATATTATAGAATAAGAAAATTTCCAAAAATCTGTTTACACTGTATTGACAGATGGGTTGTTTTTTTAAAACAATTTAGCTAGTAGCATGAACCGGAGGATGGTCCAACGGTCAAAGGTCACTTGATAAGGAATGTAAACAAAGATAGGCGCCAATCTACCAAAGTAAACAAGGACTGGTGCCAACCTAACAATGTAAACAACGGTCATTGATAACAATGTAAACAAAGATAGGTGCTAATCTACCAATGTAAACAAAAGGTAGGTACCAACCTAAAAATGTAAATGAATGTATGCATTAAATATAACAATGTAAACAAAGATAAGGGCTAAATATATTATAATTAAACAAAAGTATGATATAATTGAATATATAATGCGCGCCTGTAGTGTGTGCATGTGCGTGGATGCCGGAGTTGGGGCATTTCGACCCTGGCCCATCGCTAGATAAGAGGATGCTGTCACTGATTATATAATGAACGGCTTATACATACGCTAGAGGTGTGAACTGTAAACGAAAGTGAACCAACTATTTATTAAGAATTAATATAAGTGTGCGTTAAATTAAATGTTGAATTAAAGTGAATTAGTTCTTTGCAAAATGGCGATGGCGATATATAATGAACAGCTTACTGTTTATACGCTAGAGGTGTGAACTGTAAACGAAAGCGAACCAGCTATTTATTAAGAATTAATTTAAAATTTGTGTTAAATTATATACGGATGAGTGTGATAGAATTTTTCATTTGAAATAATGGAACCTTTGTTTAAACATCAATTTACCTGTGTTGTAGCAGGACCTTCCGGATGCGGGAAATCGCGGTTTGTAATAAAGTTTTTAAATAACATGTCGGCGTTATGCAATGTAGAATTTAAAAATATTTATTGGCACTACGCGGTATGGCAGCCGTCATTAAATATCAGTAATATCCCGATAATATTCTAAGAAGACCCGACATGAATTCCGTTAATCCTTCGTCACCGAATCTTATAATAATAGACGATTTAATGCGAGAATCCAACGCTAGTGTTGCCGATATATTTACTAAAGGAAGTCACCATCGAAACATTAGCGTGTTTTTTATTACATTTTTTTTTTTGTAATTTAATTTATTGTAATTAAATTTTTTGAAATTTTAAATTAATAATTTAAATTTGAATTTTAAATTTCATAGTGAACGACGTTATAGTTAATAAATATAGGATAGAGCAAGGAAGTTTAGTTATAAATGTTATTTTGAATATCTCGAAACACGAAATTATTATAAATAATTTTGATATTAAGAGTAAAGTAAAAACTATAATCAGTCTTCCTTGTCAAGCACCACATATTTGGAGAATCTACATTGAGTCAAATTTTGATGGACAAGTGAAATGTGTAATAGCATTAAACATACTATACTGCTCATTATTGTACAGGTGTGTACCCAATGTATATAAGAATGCGGCATCATGAAGACAGTGGTTATGAATCTGGTGACAGTTATTCCTCAGAACATTCTGATAAAAGTGATAGTGACAGTGAACACGAAATTCCTGAGGACAAAGAGATTCAACGTCTCTTACATTCAGTTTAATTTGTACTCTGACTAATGTTTGTAATACAACTTGTGTCCAAATAAATTATCTGTTGTATGCATTACTTGTATCGTTAATTTATTAAGTTCAAAATAGCTGCCGTTTTGTCAATTATTCATGTTGCCCAGGAGCACCAAGCGAGGAGGTAGTAGCTTTCACTCCCGCCTAACCTAACATGCATTATAAACTAATAATAATAATAACAACATTAATAATAACAACGATAATAATAATATTATTATTAATAACAATAACAATAATAATATAATATTAACAGTACAAACAAGAATAATACTAATAATAATAACAATGATAATAATAATAATAAAAATAATAAATATACCTAACATATTATATTCACCATAAAATCCAGTTCTGAGGTATTCATGTAATAATATAACTACTAATCTAACACTAGTAATTCCGCAGCTAATTATTATATTATGTTTTTGTTAATAATTATATATACATAAATATACACATAAATCTACATATATACAAATATATATATATATATATATATTTATTTATTTATATTATAAAGTTACAATAACGAAGCCTAATATCACATTTGAAAACACGTACTGTCCATACATTCTACCTAACCTAATATGCATTACACACACACACACACGCGCGCGCGCGCACGCACACACGCACGCGCGCGCACACACACACACACACACACACACACACACACACACACACGGGGGAAGGGAATGAGGAATCTATCGTTTTGGTTTTGATAGATCCTGTATATGCGCGTATAAAATACTAAAAATAAAATTGAATTGCTGTGTTTTAGAAGGTACAAAGGATATTTGGTTAATATATTGGTGTTAGGGTGGAAGTACATTGAAATGAAAGAGAGAAAGGAAAATATATGAAAACAATTTTTTCATTTTAACTCTTTTGACGTATTAGCTTCATATTGTTTACGTTTTTTATAGTACACACTCTAAAATGTAAATTCAAATTATCATATTATCTTTTTTTTCTTCTTGAAAATTAATATACGTTTAAAATACATTTGTAAGGACTACGAGTACTTATTGTACATTATTATGTCAGTTTTTTTTAATATAGTTTTCAAAACCCTTCCCACACTAATTACTGAAATAATGATATACTAATTACGCCTAGGTTTATCGAGATGCGCTGTTCTGTTTCACGGTGAACGTCTCCTACTGCTATGACGCTCACAAAAACTCTAGCACATTAGAAACTGTAGATTCTTTTGTACACTTTATATTGAGGACGACTTATAGGCATTGTGATATTTTATTACATAATATTTAGGCGTCTTACGTTTCGGATACTTGTATATTATAAGTCATATTATATCCCATTATCGAAATTCTGTAAAATATTATTAAATGTAGCATTTTACAACGGAGGGCAAATTTTCATAATGTAAAGTAGGTAAAGAACGGGTAATATAATATTAAACGACAGACATACTTTTACTAAGAGTGACAGACTAAACTTTATGTATGTAGACGACAGACATGTTGCCACTAGACTAAATATTTTAATAACAGACGACGGACACATTTTAAAGTACAACCATGAAATGACGCAATAACACACTCACTACTCCCACATTTTAAAATTCTTATTTCTTTTAAAGTATACTCTATATAATAGTAGGCTATTGTTAACTAAATATACACGTATATAAAAAGTCGGCTTTTAAGGTAGTAGTAACAGAACGGGTTATTGGAACTTAGATTTTATAAAGTATACTTTATAAAGTGTGCAGCTCTGTTTCACGGTGGATGTCTCCTACCGCTATGAGACTCACAAGAGCTCTAGCACAACTGAGGTCTTTATACCTGATTGGTAGTGTATTATAATCTTCTACTCTTCTTCTTTTTGTATACACGGGTCGATAGATTTTTTTCTGAGGACGACTCACTACGTTAGTGTTTTTTTTATTCTACAAATTTTGTGATGGTTCGTTATTACTATTTCGGTGGGGCTACTTTCTAGAATCATGGTCTTGATGGTTTTAAAATTTATTATTTGTGCATTATTGTAATTGAGATATATTCCTTTTACTTTACAGACAGTTTTAACTTCTGTTTCACCCGGGATTTTTACACTGTAAGCGTAGTTTTTGGGACCGACGCTAACAAAAGTCGAAATGTACGCTCCTGGTCCGTATTCGGCTACTTCGTCAGTAAGCTCGCCTAAATAGTCGCCTGTTTCTAAGTCAGCTTCCCCCGGTTTTTGGGTATAGACAACGGAATCAGTATCAGTGTAAATCAACCTATCCTCCAGGATTTCCAGGTAGGAATAGAGTTTTAGTCTCGCGATGACCGTTACAAATGATGCAATTACTACACTGGTAGTTGGCGATGGACTAACGGATTCTTCGTTGTAGTTCCAATTTACTAGCATAATTTCATTGTTGATCGGTAATATCTCTTTAGTTGTGATGGTAGGGTTTGTTAGATGGGCAATCAATTCTTCTCTAGACTTAACAAACGTCACAGATTGTCACACTGTCCAAACCTTCCCCTAGAAACTATTTAGCATCAGTTTTGCTAGAACTCTCAGTACAGGATTTTTTGTAATTTTTTCTAGTATAACACCTTTCTTCTTATTAAACTTAGACACATAATTCTGCTTGTCACTGTCCGTTACACACCATTCGGGCCAACCTGATGCTTCCTGTTTCATTTTCAGGAACTTATTTATGTAGCTTGTCATAACCCACCGTTAGTGCCGTCATACTGCGTTGTTTTATATTTCCATATTTCATGGATCTGCATGATCTTATACCCTTTTTCAACGGCTTTCTTAATTTCTTCGATGACACCTGTTCCCGTGAAACAATGTTGTTCTGGAATGTGTGTATTCATCATTAATTAAATTTTCAATGTGCTCCATTTAATCGAGCAAATGTTGCAATACAGTGCTCAACAAAGGACTAATTATTAACGGAAATAAACTTCCTCCTTTTGAATAATTATATGCTTTTTTCTTCTAATTGTTGCCTTTCTTTACTAGTTTTCTAAGGATGTGCTTATATCGAGACAATTTACACTTCTGAGGTCTCAATATTGGGACGTTTCATTTTAATACATTATATGCACACTCACATATAGTTTTAATTAAATTGACATCGGCTGATTTCAAAAAATGTTTCCTTCTAGTCTGTTTCATTTTCAGTAGAGCGGGTAGTAACAGCGCATCGTCTTTACTGAGCGACATGTTGGCAAATGATACTGAATACAATACGTCTAACTTTTATTTATTTTTAGCAACGTACACAAAATTATATTTATCCGTCGGAAATATACAAGTTCTAATTCTCAAGTCTTCCAATGTTGACTGTTTCATATCAAACAACAGATATCCATGAGGCTCTCGCGTCGCATCATTGTACGCTTTTGTACAAATTTTGGATTTTCTGATGAACTTGTTGGGCCAGGTGTCTAATTTGACTTTATCTCGCGGGTTTTTGAAATAAACAATATAATTAGCGTTGAGGGAAATATCTCTCTGACCTTTGCCTTGATGAAATAAATTTTGTGTAATAAAAACACGCTAATGTTTCGATGGTGACTTCCTTTAGTAAATATATCGGCAACACTAGCGTTGGATTCTCGCATTAAATCGTCTATTATTATAAGATTCGGTGACGAAGGATTAACGGAATTCATGTCGGGTCTTCTTAGAATATTATCGGGATATTACTGATATTTAATGATTTATGCCATACCATGTAGTGCCAATAAATATTTTTAAATTCTACATTGCATAACGCCGACATGTTATTTAAAACTTTATTACAAACCGCGATTTCGCATCCGGAAGGTCCTGCTACAACACAGGTAAATTGATGTTTAAACAAAGGTTCCATTATTTCAAATGAAAATTTATCACACTCATCCGTATATAATTTAACACAAATTTTAAATTAATTTAATAAATAGCTGGTTCGCTTTCGTTTACGGTTCACACTTCAGCGTATAAACAGTAAGCTGTTCATTATATATCGCCATCGCCATTTTGCAAAGAACTAATTCACTTTAATTCAACATTTAATTTAACGCACACTTATATTAATTTAATAAATAGTTGGTTCACTTTCGTTTACAGTTCACACTTCTAGCGTATGTATAAGCCGTTCATTATATAATCAGTGACAGCATCCTCTTATCTAGCGATGGGCCAGGGTCCGAAATGCCCTCAACTCTGGCATCCACGCACATGCACACACTACAGGCGCGCATTATATATTCAATTATATCATACTTT
>JAJIZJ010000630.1:2500-10000 GCA_022606455.1 Callitettix versicolor | reverse complement strand
TAATGTCAATAATGTCAATAATGTCAATAATGTCAATAATGTCAATAATGTCAATAATGTCAATAATGTCAATAATGTCAATAATGTCAATAATGTCAATAATGTCAATAATGTCAATAATGTCAATAAATAATGTCAATAATGTCAATAATGTCAATAATGTCAATAATGTCAATAATGTCAATAAATAATGTCAATAATGTCAATAATGTCAATAATGTCAATAATGTCAATAATGTCAATAATGTCAATAATGTCAATAATGTCAATAATGTCAATAATGTCAATAATGTCAATAATGTCAATAATGTCAATAATGTCAATAATGTCAATAATGTCAATAATGTCAATAATGTCAATAATGTCAATAATGTCAATAATGTCAATAATGTCAATAATGTCAATAATGTCAATAATGTCAATAAAGTCAATAATGTCAATAATGTCAATAATGTCAATAATGTCAATAATGTCAATAATGTCAATAATGTCAATAATGTCAATAATGTCAATAATAATGTCAATAATGTCAATAATGTCAATAATGTCAATAATGTCAATAATGTCAATAATGTCAATAATGTCAATAATGTCAATAATGTCAATAATGTCAATAATGTCAATAATGTCAATAATGTCAATAATGTCAATAATGTCAATAATGTCAATAATGTCAATAATGTCAATAATGTCAATAATGTCAATAATGTCAATAAATAATGTCAATAATGTCAATAATGTCAATAATGTCAATAATGTCAATAATGTCAATAATGTCAATAATGTCAATAATGTCAATAATGTCAATAATGTCAATAATGTCAATAATGTCAATAATGTCAATAATGTCAATAATGTCAATAATGTCAATAATGTCAATAATGTCAATAATGTCAATAATGTCAATAATGTCAATAATGTCAATAATGTCAATAATAATGTCAATCAATAATGTCAATAATGTCAATAATGTCAATAATGTCAATAATGTCAATAATGTCAATAATGTCAATAATGTCAATAATATCAATAATGTCAATAATGTCAATAATGTCAATAATGTCAATAATGTCAATAATGTCAATAATGTCAATAATGTCAATAATGTCAATAATGTCAATAATGTCAATAATGTCAATAATGTCAATAATGTCAATAATCTCAATAATGTCAATAATGTCAATAATGTCAATAATGTCAATAATGTCAATAATGTCAATAATGTCAATAATCAATAATGTCAATAATGTCAATAATCAATAATGTCAATAATGTCAATAATGTCAATAATGTCAATAATGTCAATAATGTCAATAATGTCAATAATGTCAATAATGTCAATAATGTCAATAATGTCAATAATGTCAATAATGTCAATAATGTCAATAATGTCAATAATGTCAATAATGTCAATAATGTCAATAATGTCAATAATGTCAATAATGTCAATAATGTCAATAATGTCAATAATGTCAATAATGTCAATAATGTCAATAATGTCAATAATGTCAATAATGTCAATAATGTCAATAATGTCAATAATGTCAATAATGTCAATAATGTCAATAATGTCAATAATGTCAATAATGTCAATAATAATGTCAATAATGTCAATAATGTCAATAATGTCAATAATGTCAATAATGTCAATAATGTCAATAATGTCAATAATGTCAATAATGTCAATAATGTCAATAATGTCAATAATGTCAATAATGTCAATAATGTCAATAATGTCAATAATGTCAATAATGTCAATAATGTCAATAAATGTCAATAATGTCAATAATGTCAATAACGTCAATAATGTCAATAATGTCAATAAATAATGTCAATAATGTCAATAATGTCAATAATAATGTCAATAATGTCAATAATGTCAATAATGTCAATAATGTCAATAATGTCAATAATGTCAATAATGTCAATAATAATGTCAATAATGTCAATAATGTCAATAATGTCAATAATGTCAATAATAATGTCAATAATGTCAATAATGTCAATAATGTCAATAATGTCAATAATGTAATGTCAATGTCAATAAATAATGTCAATAATGTCAATAATGTCAATAAATGTCAATAATGTCAATAATAATGTCAATAATAATGTCAATAATGTCAATAATGTCAATAATGTCAATAATGTCAATAATGTCAATAATGTCAATAATGTCAATAATGTCAATAATGTCAATAATGTCAATAATGTCAATAATGTCAATAATGTCAATAATGTCAATAATGTCAATAATGTCAATAATCAATAATGTCAATAATGTCAATAATGTCAATAATGTCAATAATGTCAATAATGTCAATAACGTCAATAATAATGTCAATAATGTCAATAACGTCAATAATGTCAATAATGTCAATAACGTCAATAACGTCAATAATGTCAATAACGTCAATAATGTCAATAACGTCAATAATGTCAATAATGTCAATAACGTCAATAATGTCAATAACGTCAATAATGTCAATAATGTCAATAATGTCAATAACGTCAATAATGTCAATAATAATGTCAATAATGTCAATATCAATAATGTCAATAATGTCAATAATCAATAATCAATAAATAATGTCAATAATCAATAACGTCAATAATGTCAATAATGTCAAATAATAATAATGTCAATAATGTCAATAATGTCAATAATCAATAATGTCAATATCAATAATGTCAATAATGTCAATAATGTCAATAATAATGTCAATAATGTCAATAATGTCAATAATGTCAATAATGTCAATAATGTCAATAATAATGTCAATAATGTCAATAATGTCAATAATGTCAATAATGTCAATAATGTCAATAACGTCAATAATGTCAATATCGTCAATAATGTCAATAATGTCAATGTCAATATGTCAATGATGACGATGACGATGACGATGACGATGACGACGATGACGATGACGATGACGATGACGATGAAGATGACGATGTCGATGACCTTGACGATGACGATGACGATGACGATGACGATGACGATGACGATGACGATGACGATGACCATGACCATGACAATGACCATGACCATGACCATGACCATGACCATGACCATGACCAACACCATGACCATGACCATGACCATGACCATGACCATGACCATGACCATGTCCATGACCATGAAAAAGACCATGACCATGACATTGACCATGACCATGACCATGACAAAGACCATGACTTGACCATGACAATGACCATGACCATGACCATGACAAAGACCATGACCATGACCATGACCATGACCATGACCATGACCATGACGATGACGATGACGATGGCGATGACGATGACGATGACCATGACCATGACCATGACCATGACAATGACCATGAAAATGACCATGACCATGACCATGACCATGACCATGACCATGACCATGACCACGACCATGAATTGATTCGTTTTCGAATTGTAACAACACACGTACACGTGTATACACACACACTTATAATAGAATTTTTTAAGGGGCCTGGAAATCGGTGATCATCGCTCTGGAATATCGGTGATTATCGCTCTGGAAATCCGTGATCATCGCTCTGAAATATCGGTGATTATCGGTCTGGAATATCGATGATCATCGGTCAGTAATAATGGATTTTTCCGTTGATCATCGGTCAGTAATAAAGGATTTTTACGGTGATCATCGGTGAGTAATAAATAAATAATAAAAAAAATTAACACCTACCTACCTACCGGCCAACATATAAAAACGTAACTACTGTAGAAAACTAAATTCAGAATAATTAATTTGGGCTGGGTAAGTGGTATGATGGCGTTTGAAATAACAGAACACTATTTACCAATAATAAACTTATAAAAAAGTCACTGTTATGTACAATTAACACGTGAATACTAAATAAATATTTTGGGCTGGGTAAGTAGTGTGATGGCGTTTAAAATGATTTAAACACTTATCTTTATTAGCAGTTAATACAATGAACGTATTAAACGTCATTGCTTTACAGAATTAAGCACCGATGATCACGGGCACCGATGATCACGAGAACCGATGATCACGGGCACCGATGATCACGAGCACCGATGATCACGAGCACCGATGATCAAGGCACTGTTATATACAATTAACACGTGAATACTAAATAAATATTTTGGGCTGGGTAAGTAGTGTGATGGCGTTTAAAATGATTTAAACACTTATCTTTATTAGCAGTTAATACAATGAACGTATTAAACGTCATTGCTTTACAGAATTAAGCACCGATGATCACGGGCACCGATGATCACGAGAACCGATGATCACGGGCACCGATGATCACGAGCACCGATGATCACGAGCACCGATGATCACGGCACTGATATATACAATTAACACGTGAATACTAAATAATTATTTTGGGCTGGGTAAGTAGTGTGATGGCTTTTAAAATGATTTAAACACTTATCTTTATTAGCAGTTAATACAATGAACGTATTAAACGTCATTGCTTTTACAGAATTAAGCACCGATGATCACGGGTACCGATGATCACGAGCACCGATGATCACGAGCGCCGATGATCACGGCGATGCGGAGCACCTGCATTTCCATCTGAAAAGTCGATTTGCGCTGCCTTCTTTAAGGGACTAGTGCTGCTCGAAACCGGAGTGACTGGTTGTCCGACAACAGTGCGTACGACCGTATAAATCACTCCGGGCCGCATTCTCATGCGGTTTTTCTCAGCCGTCCATCCATGACTGACCATGACTTTGACCATGACCAAGACCATGACCATGACGATGACGATGACGATGGCGATGGCGATGACCATGATGACCATGACCATGACCATGACCATGACCATGACCATGACCATGACCATGACCATGACCACCATGACCATGACCATGACCATGACCATGACCACGACCATGATTGATTCGTTTTCGAATTGTAACAGCACACGTACACGTGTATACACACACATATAATAGAATTTTTAAGGGGCCTGGAAATCGGTGATCATCGCTCTGTAATATCGGTGATTATCGCTCTGGAAATCGGTGATCATCGCTCTGAAATATCGGTGATCATCGGTCTGGAATATCGGTGATCATCGGTCAGTAATAATGGATTTTTTCCGTTGATCTTCGGTCAGTAATAAAGGATTTTTTCCAGTGATCATCGGTGAGTAATAAATAAATAATAAAAAAAATTAACACCTACCTACCTAAATACCGGCCAACATATAAAAACGTAACTACTGTAGAAAACTAAATTCAGAATAATTAATTTGGGCTGGGTAAGTGGTATGATGGCGTTTGAAATAACAGAACACTATTTACCAATAACAATTACCAATAATAAACTTATAAAAAAGTCACTGTTATATACAATTAACACGTGAATACTAAATAAATATTTTGGGCTGGGTAAGTAGTGTCATGGCGTTTAAAATGATTTAAACACTTATCTTTATTAGCAGTGAATACAATGAACGTATTAAACGTCATTGCTTTACAGAATTAAGCACCGATGATCACGAGCACCGATGATCACGAGCACCGATGATCACGAGCACCGATGATCACGAGCGCCGATGAACACGGCGATGCGGAGCACCTGCATTTCCATCCGAAAAGTCGATTTGCGCTGCCTTCTTTAAGGGACTAGTGCTGCTCGAAACCGGAGTGACTGGTTGTCCGACAACAGTGCGTACGACCGTATAAATCACTCCGGGCCGCATTCTCATGCGGTTTTTCTCAGCCGTCCCCCCCAAACTTTTCGGGAGGTAAGAGCCCCGACCCACAGCAGTGCCGCGGGCACGTGTTTCGGCCGGCTATTTGCCGTTTCGAACCCGTCAGCTCTCTATGCGGCAAACATTACTGTTCACACAAGAATTGTGATATACATAAACAGGAGAACGCTTCGCCCGTCCGGGTGTCCGCGTATC
The DNA here is from genome assembly GCA_022606455.1 of Callitettix versicolor. Taxonomy (NCBI): domain Eukaryota; kingdom Metazoa; phylum Arthropoda; class Insecta; order Hemiptera; family Cercopidae; genus Callitettix; species Callitettix versicolor. The sequence goes on along the minus strand of JAJIZJ010000630.1, from coordinate 4,085 downwards.
GATAGATGCGAATTTTTCACGCAATAGAGGTCTTGTTGCCCGCCCGTTTTTTCGGTCAGCCAGCCAGCTAGCTGCCGTTTTTCGGGCGGAACACAACAATATCTCGCGGAAAAATTTCTGTGTGTTTACGAAAATTAAATTCAACTGGGATGGGAGTCTAGCGCGATATATCCCCGCCGCGCCGCGCGTAATATCCCCTTTCCGTAGACGTTTTTTTCCAGTCTTGGTACAACTGGTTTTTAACGTTCGGTCAGGGATTTTATTATGCCGGGCGGTGGTCGCGCGTTTAGTACTCTATCCCTGTCCGTCGTTCTTTCTCTAATCTCTCTCACGTTTTGCGCGAGGAGAGGAAGGAGGGATCGGCTTTGAAATGTTGAATTTTTACAAACTAAGCTTCCCCAGCCGACTTTTCGCGCCGAATTTCGGTCAGTGAAGCGGTCGGTCCGGGGAACGTGAATAGTTAGTTTTTCGCTCTTTTTCTAGGGCGTTAAATACTACCTATTCCCTGGTTGATCCTGCCAGTAGTCATATGCTTGTCTCAAAGATTAAGCCATGCAAGTCTCAGTACGAGCCAAATTAAGGTGAAACCGCAAAAGGCTCATTAAATCAGTTATGGTTCCTTAGATCGTACAATCCATTACTTGGATAACTGTGGTAATTCTAGAGCTAATACATGCAAACAGAGTCCCGACCAGAGATGGAAGGGACGCTTTTATTAGATCAAAACCAATCGGTGCCCGGTCAGCCGGGCCCGTTAACCTTGGTGACTCTGAATAACTTACAGCTGATCGCACGGTCCTAGTACCGGCGACGCATCTTTCAAATGTCTGACTTATCAACTGTCGATGGTAGATTCTGCGCCTACCATGGTTGTAACGGGTAACGGGAATCAGGGTTCGATTCCGGAGAGGAGCCTGAGAAACGGCTACCACATCCAAGGAAGGCAGCAGGCGCGCAAATTACCCACTCCCGGCACGGGGAGGTAGTGACGAAAAATAACGATACGGGACTCATCCGAGGCCCCGTAATCGGAATGAGTACACTTTAAATCCTTTAACGAGTACCAATTGGAGGGCAAGTCTGGTGCCAGCAGCCGCGGTAATTCCAGCTCCAATAGCGTATATTAAAGTTGTTGCGGTTAAAAGCTCGTAGTTGGACCTGTGTTCCACGCTGTCGGTTCGCCGCCCGTCGGTGTTAACTGGCATGTCCTGTGGAACGTCCTGCCGGTGGCGGTCCGGGCGTTCGGCTTGCGTAAAGGCTCACGCCCGAAGCAGGTCGAGCAGTTCCGGCCGCCGGTCCAATCCCGCCACGGTGCTCTTCACCGAGTGTCGAGGTGGGCCGGCACGTTTACTTTGAACAAATTAGAGTGCTTAAAGCAGGCTGGTGTCCGCCTGAATACTGTGTGCATGGAATAATAGAATAGGACCTCGGTTCTATTTTGTTGGTTTTCGGAACCCGAGGTAATGATTAATAGGACAGGCGGGGGCATTCGTATTGCGACGTTAGAGGTGAAATTCTTGGATCGTCGCAAGACGAACCTAAGCGAAAGCATTTGCCAAGTATGTTCTCGTTAATCAAGAACGAA
>JAJIZJ010000318.1:0-17929 GCA_022606455.1 Callitettix versicolor | reverse complement strand
GATTGTTAGGCCTATCACGCTGATGTGTGAGAAAAACCTTTACATTTTAAAGAATACTATATAATCTAATTGACACGGCTGTTAGGCCTAACACGGTGATGCGTGAAAAACCTTTTTATTTTTTTTAAAGAATATTACATATCCTAACTGACACGGTTGTTGGGCCTATTACGGTAATGTGTGAAAAAAACCTTTATTTTTTTTAGATAGTACTGAAAACCTTAACTGACACGGTTGTTAGGTCTACCATGGTAATGCGTGAAAATACTTTATATTTTTTTAAAAGAATACTCCATAAGCTAACTAACATGGTTGTTATGCCTAACACGGTGATCCATTAAGAAAACCTTTATTAATTTTTTTAAATAGTACTTAAACCTAACTGACACGGTTGTTGGGCCTAATAAGGTGATGCATGAAATAAACCGTTATATTTTTTTTAAAGAGTAACTTAACTAACACGGTTGTTAGGTCTAACACAGTGATGCGTGAAAAAACCTTTATATTTTTTTAAAGAATACTAGGCTACATATCCTAACTGACACGGTGGTGCGTAAAAAAACTTTTATATTTTTTTAAAGAATACTACATATCCTAACTTACATGGTTGTTGGGCCTATCATGGCGATGTGTGAAAAAACCGTTATTTTTTTTAAAGAGTACTTCAAACCTTAACTGACACGGTTGTTAAGTGTAACATGGTGATGAGTGAAAAAAACCGTTATTTTTTTAAAAAGTACTCCAAACCTTAACTGACACGTTTGTTAGGCCATGGTGATGCGTGAAAAATCTTTATATTTTTTTTAAAGAATACTTCAAAAGTTAACTAACATGGTTGTTAGGCCTAACGCAGTGATGCATTACAAAAACCTTTATTTATTTTTAAAAAAAGAGTACTCAAGAACCTAACTGACACGGTTGTTGGGCCTAATACGGTGATGCAGGAAAAAAGCCTTAATTTTTTTTAAAGAGTACTCCATAACTTAACGCATAAGGTGGTGCGTTAAAAAACCTTTATTTTAAAAAAGAAATACACCATAACCTAACTGACACGGTTGTTGGTCCAAACACGGTCATGCGTGATCTTTAATGTATATTACGATTGCGGGAAAAGCCGTGACGGGTAGCAGGTAATCATATTATATTTCTGAAAGTTTGTTTTTGTTTGTTTGTTATTCAATCACACTTTAACTACTGGACCAATTGAGATTAAATTTGGTATGAACACGGTTTAGGTACCTGAGATAAACACAATACTATTCCAGTTTAATTGAATAATAATTACTTTTAATGATACTGTATTTTATTAAAATATGACAGGACCCCTTTTTAGAGTATCGAGTAGCAAAAATGTATATTTCTTGGCCGAAAACTATAAATCGTATAATATTGTAAATAGAAATATATTAAAATGAAATGACCTATTCTGATTTTGAAAATCGACTATAAATTTTATTGCCTACATTATAATTGCAGGCAAAGCCGCAACGGGTAACAGCTAGTATTAAATAATGTATAGTTACTGAGGCATGGCTTTAGTGTTACATACAAATGGGAACGTAGTGCTGGAAATGAATAAAACTTCAAATTACAAATATAGGGCCTATAACTAAAGAATATAGGCTATATCATAAAGCAAGGCATGTTTTAGTTTGATATATATTTTCTAGAAGAAAACAAAACTTAACGAGTCCTTTTTTCTTCCCAATTTTTTTTTATTTTCTTTTATTTTACATTTCAATTTTTGATTCACGATAATGATAAACTTTTGATTTTTAGATTATAACCTTGGGCTTTCAACGGCAAAAAAACAAAAATTTCCTTCGTATTCGATTACAAGCGTATTGTATGAAAATTTTGTGGTGCTTTGGTTTCAATATTTTTCCATAGTTGCAGGACACTTGCACGTTGTAACCGTTTATAATACATTCGAAATTAATAAAAAAGTTTATAATAATTGTTGTTAATATTGCTACTTTCTACAAAATAAACCTAATTTAATGTAATCTATCAGATGTTGAATGAAATCAGTTGATTAACACGAAATAATATAAAACAGCTGATATTGACTATGACTATGACTACAGTATTACTAGGTTCACGTATTTATTTATGTAAACGAAAACAAGATATTTTTAATATAGTTTGAAACTAATTATATATTCATCAAAGATAATAATAGCAAAAGCTTTGCTTTTGTCAGTGACTCTCCGAGTTCCACAAATGTATTTTTCTTAAAGCTAAAAACCACATACCAATTTTCCTAATGACCTAATCGCACAATTTATGTCATACTTTAAAAACAATATTTTCTACACAAAACACTCATTACTTACTGTATTCGTAAATTTTTACTTATGTAGTCATCATGGTAAGATGATTCAAACCAGGACTTTGAAATGACATCTGATTTTACAACTAGACCAATCTTAAAAGGGTGGTTCAAAATAGTACAGAACCTTTTTTTAATCTGATTTCACCATCAAAATCAGCATTAAAGTGTATATATATATATATATATATATATATATATATATATATATATATATATATATATAATATACATTATAACTTTAAATTACTTAATTGAAAACAAACAAAAAAATTGTCTGTTTTCAGTACAATTTTAAAATTAATAACAATCATTTATATACAGATTTGATTTAAAATCAGTATGAAAAAAATTCGTTTTATGGCAAAATTCGTTCAATTGTTTTAAAATCATGAAACAATTTATTTCTTCGAACAAAAATTTTGTTTAGTCTGATTTTACTGTTGTAATTTTGCTGATATCCAGGAATACAGCTATTGTGTGTAGGCGTTTGTGTTTGTTCGTTTGCAGTACAAGTACAAATATATAGTAATTGTTTCGAATATTGCAGTGAGAGTTTAAGAAACAATTTGTGTTATTTTGGTTGCCTAATTTGAAGTCTACATGATTTATTTATTGCTTTGTACAGTATATTTTAGTACATTTTGTACGTTGATTTAGGTTGTTAATATTCATTATAAGCACACTAAAGTAGACATTAAATGTTGAGGAAAATAAATCAAAAGTGCTATTTTCAGTAATTAGGATTATGACCTATTTTTCCGTCTAGTGGTTTATTTACTCACTCGTAAAGGCTACCGCAATTTCAAAACTCTACTCTTCCATATTCAGGTCGTAGAACGAATTTAATTTAAATGAATTTAAATAAATGTTATAAAGTTATCGTTTTTCAGATATAAATACATTTAAAAATGATAAACAGATAAGTAAATATACACTGTGGCAGTTTGGGAGATTTGGCGGGATGGAAATTTGCCACGTTCCTTCATCTTTATTATTTATATGCGGCTCAACCAAAGTCAAACCTGTCAAAAATATCTGTATTTTAAGTTTATACAACCAATTTTCGTTCCTTTGACAGTATATGTATGTATATACTCTATGCTATATTGAAGTGGGAGGTTAGGAATAGTTTATGTTATGTTAGTCGCCTAACTTTGAATCCCACATGATTGCTTTTACTATAGTGTGTATTAAATATATTTGGTATGTTGATTTAAGTTATTCATATTTATTATGAGTACATCAAAGTCTGATTAACTGATTTCTAATGTAATTTTAAAGTTTTTGTAATATATGTTTTTTTAATAGAAACTAATACGTTTATTTTGGGCGTTCAATAATTAAATTAACTTTCAAAACGTTGCATGCGTTATTTATTCAAGTTACGTTAAACACTGTAGGCTAGCATATATACCTTTATGTATTTGAATAATTTAATAAAAGTTTGTATATAAGTTAATAATAAGTTTATATATTTCAAGTTTAGTTAAAACAAATTTTCTCCAAACACGTTTTCTTATACTTTTATTACAAAAGGCGCGCCAACGTGCAGTAACTGCGGGTATTTCTTGTTCCAAAATACGTCAGATTTATGGCAAAACATTAAGCCCTTTATCACGTAAGTCTAAAGGGACGCGGTAAAAACTGTTAAGCCGCCAAAATATTTTACAAACTCCCGTAATCCTGAACTATCTCTCAAGTCGGCTTATGGGTTGTAATACCTTACCGATCTGTGTATCCTGTACTCCTACTACAAACGCTGTGTATATTTCCTCACTTGGTTTTATTTACGAAGTGTAAACTTTAAAACTGCTGACATTACTGTGTTTGCAAAAAGAATGAATGAAATATTTTAATACATAAACAACAATAGATTAAACGGTTTTGCCGGTGGCACGAGCTGATTTTCCCCAGTTACGAAAGTATCCAGGCAATTACCAATTCTTTTTCAACACGTATCAAGTTTTAGAGCTGGTTTTGACGTTGTATTTTGCGGGTCGCGTGGAACATGTTTATATTGATATATAACAGTATACGGGGTGTGTTCAAAAGTAACGGTAATTTTATTTTTTTGAACAAAATATTTATTTATTCGTCTACATAGATTTTGTCGCCTTTAAAATAGTCACCATTGGAGACTATGCACTTGTGTCTTCGCTTCTTCCAATCCTGGAAACACTTCTCAAATTCGATCTTTGAGACAGCCTTTAGTTCTTTCAGCGATGAGCTTTTAATGTCATCTAAGGCTGTAAAACGACGGCCGTTTGAGGTTCTCTTTATTTTTGGAAATATGAAAAATCACACGGAGCCATGTCTGGCGAATTTGGAGGCTGGGGCATTTTCAATACTGTTTTTGGCCACAAATTCACGAATAAACAATGAAGTGTGACCTGGTTTATTATCGTGGTGCAAATGCCATGGATTGTTTTTCCACAGAACCTTCACGTTCGACCGCACTTGTGAAACCTTTTTCGGTCTTTGCGAGCCAGAATGCCAAAACTGGGATGATTGAGCCTAAGTTTCGATGTTATATCCGTTAACTCATGTTTCGTCACCTGTTATAATACGTTTCAGTAATTCTGCATTGTCGTTACTTCATTTAGTGACTCCTGAGCTACTTCCATTAGCCGCTGTTTTTGTTCAAATTCAACAATTTTGGAACGAATTTTGATGCAACGCGTTTCATTCACAAAACATTGGAAACAATTTTTCTACGTTTTTATCGGTTTTTGATGTGAGTTTAAGGCGTTCGTCATCTTAAACGTCTTCACGACGTTTAAAGGATTATACCACTCTTAAACTCTTGCTTTACTCATAGCAGACTCACCATAGGCCTTTGTTAACATTTTACACACTTTGTTATACTTTATTCCATTTTTACGCATAATTTGATACAAATTCTTTGATCTATTTAATTTAAGAAACGTAAATCGCCAATCTCACAAAATCACGTCTAACCTTAGTGGCTGTCACAGACAAAGTCAACAATGAAAACGGCTGAAAGTTTTATCATACTTCAAGGGTATGTATACTAACATAATACAAAAAATATATTTGACAATCGGACACTCCAAGCCCGCTAAATTTAAAAATTCTCGTTACTTTTTGAAGACATATTTCGCGTGCAGATCTCATATTAAATTAATTATAATTAAAAGTGTCTGTGTTTCCGCACGGGATCGAAACGAGAAACTTGTGCGTGTGAGCAAAACGCCATAACTGCAACACTACGGAAACTTCGCAAACGTTTGACAAATATAATTACATGGAATGAATCGTTAATTTATGTAGGTAGTTCCATTAAAAATCAGCTGTTTTATATTAATTTCAAATATTAATACTTAAATGTTCTTAAAATGATCCCATTTAATTTAAATTTGCCACAAAAAATTCTGATATTGAACACAAATAATAATGAATATCACTTATCTTGTTTTATCTTTAATTTTAGTTACGATAATATGTCCGAAAACAAGACAAATTAACATTAGCTAGTTTTTAACAACAAAACCTGAAACTTACTGTAACCTATTAGCTGATCTTATGTAATTAATATAAAACAGCTGAACTTTTAACATACTACCTAAATAAATTAAAGATTCATTTCATATTCTTAAATTTGTCAAACGTTTACGTAGTTTCCGTAGTATTGCAGTTATCGCGTTTTGCCTCATACGCGCATGCTTCTAATTTCGTTCCCGGGCGGAAATACAGACATTTTTAATTATAATTAATTTAATATGAGATTTGCACGCCAAATACGATGTGTGTATAGAAAAAAAGAAACACGCGGAAACAACGAACCACGGACAAAACGCAAAAACTATTTTTTCGAATTTCTTTTTTAATTGATGTCACAAATTGAACTTCTGTCTAATTTAAATTTGATTTGTGATTTTGTAATGGTGTTTCTAGCGAATTCCTACTTTACTTGAAAATAACCTATTGGAACCGACACCATAACGTAGTGAAGTCACGTGTTACAAAACCAGGGGACGTAGCTATGTTTCGTGTGAAAAACCAGCTGCCGTAGCGTAGATACGTGTTACAAAGCCAGGTGTTGTAGGGAAATCACTTGTCACAAAACCAAATGCCGCAAAGAATTCACGTGTCACAAAACCAAGTGCTGTAGTAAAGTACGTGTCACAAAACTAGGTGCCGTAGTGAAGTAATGTGTTATAAGACAAGGTAACGTTGCGAAGTCACGTGTCACAAAACCAGGAACCGTAGCGAAGTCACGTGTTATAAAACCACATGCCGTAGTGAAGTCATGTGTTACAAAACCAGGTGCCGTAGCGAAGTGATGTATCACAAAACCAGGAACCGTTGCGTAGTCATGTGTCACAAAACTAGGTACCGTAGCAAAGTCACATGTCACGAAACCAGGAACCGTAGCGAAATAACGTATTACAAAACCAAGTCCGTAGCAAAGTCACGTGTCACAATGCCAGGTTCTGTAACCCAGTACGGGTGTTATTCATTGAAAATAAAAGAATGCTTTACAGTTGGAGAGTAATGGAAATTCACTAATAAAACAGAATTTAGCCTCTGGTCATCATTTACTAGAAATGAATTGATATTTTGTTTGTTAATGACGAATTAATCAGCTAATTATTGATTTACACGTGTTTGTATTGTCAGCGGATCATTTGTTTTTGATGTAAATGAGCAGTGTGTATTGAGACCCAATGATGCATGGCTGGAGTAGGCATCCAATCATTTCCGGTACGTTGGATTCGAAGGTTTTTGTGTGAACGAGTGTGTCATTAATGAAACGTAATTTTTAGTTCATTCGTTGAACAAACATAATGGGCAACTACATTTCAAGAACTCTATATTATATGATAATGCCATATTATATATTATAACACTATATTATATATTATATGATATAAATTATTAAATTATTTGATACCACGGTATGAAAGTAATTCATAGCAAAAATAATTGTAAATTTATTGACATTTGTTTCTAAAAATATTTTTTTACGTTTTTCTGTAACTGTATTTATAAAATTAATGGTTTCTTAACATGAGTTTTAGGAACGTAATTGAAATAATTTTTGTCATATACTGTATCGAAATATATTAAAAAAACTCCCAAATTCATTACAATTTAATGAAATATATTCACATTTCGAATCCATTTAAAGAATCCAATTTTGAATAGAACAAATTCACGGTTTAAAAGCACAAATGAAAAAACACAAAAGTAAGTTTTTGGTTTAAGTTCGTATCATAAATTTCAAATTTGTTATACTGGACTGATTGATAAATATTGTTTTATGACGAAAATCAGATGGATCATATTGGAGAAATAAGACTGGTTTTAAATCATACCATGGTTTTACGATGGTCAGAATTAAAGAAAATTTTCAAAGATTCTGTTAGTGAATTAAAAAGAAAAATTGTCTACCAATTTTTTTCTCCCTTTTTTATTTTAATTACTACAGGTTACACACGACAATTAGCATAGCTAGTTTATAACAACATAACCTCAAACTTATTATAAACTATCAGCTGATCTTAGCAATTTAATATAAAACAACTGATCTTTTAATATAACTACCAAAATTAGATTAACAATTCACTTCATACACTTAAATCTGCAAACGACTTCGTTGTTTTCGTAGAGTAGTGGTTACGCTTTGTGCCTCACACGCGCATGGTTCCCGGTTCAATCCACTCGTCCCGCGAAATCCAACATCAAAACCAGCTTTAAAACATGATACATGTTAAAAAATAATTGATAATTGCCTGGATAAGTTTGTAACAGAGGAAAATCAGACCGCGTCACCAGCAAAACCGTGTAATCTATTGTTTTTTATGTATTTAAATAGTTCATAAGTATACTCAGCAGGGGGATGCAGATTAGTTGCACCTATTGAGAGGATTTAGGCGTCCCTCAAGGTATCCGAGTCTAACACATACTTATACTTGCAACACTACACTTACGACTTTAACACTTTACACTCACACTTACAATTAGTAAGGCGATAAAACCTCAATGTAATTTTCGCCTTAATATAAAAAAAAAAATAAATAAAATGAAATAAGTTAATAAAATCAAAAGAAAACAGCTGTTAAATTTGCTATAAATATGCTACCCTGCAAAGTTTAAATTAACTCGAATAAATAACGAATGCAACTTTTTGACAGTTAATGTAATTATTATTTAATCAGATGAAATTCATAAGCTCCCCAAAAAACTTTCAGACACAATAATTAATATTGCAATTTTCACAGGTTTTTCATAATTTTTGATAGGTTTGACTTCGGCTGAGCCGCATATAATAATATAGATCAAGGATTGTGACAGGTTCCCTCCCGCAAAATCATCCAAACTGCCACAGTTTATATTTACATATATGTTGTCATTTTTAAGGTGTCCACAACTGAAAAGCGAGAGTTAAACATTAAAGGGTAAATAGCTTGACGACATAGTAAGAATTTTGTGTTCAAAAGCAAAGAACGATCTGAAAATAACACTTCTAACCATGTTCCTCAATATTGACGTGTCTACGGCTGAATTTAATTTACTAAAGTTGAGTCATTCTATTTATCATAGTTATTTTGCATAAAAGTAAAAAATGATAGAAATTATTAAACTGCAAAATGTGTCAGAAAATTTAAAAACTTTAAAATTTGGAACGTTGACGCTTACAGAGAATAAACCAATTTTTCATCAACGATCACTCATTTTATTAGTCATAGTTCCAATATATACCTTAACCGACTTCGAAGGAAAAAAAAATTTTATCACTTCGTCATGCAATTAACCTTTAATGTTATAAAAATCTCGTTTTTATGTTATAAAAGCCTGAAAAGTGCTAACCTATCATATAAAAACGTTGCCTAATTTGAAGTCTACGTAATGTCCTTTTATTGTATTGTGCATTACATAAATTTGGTAATTTGATTTAAGTTAATAATGAATTTTTAAAATAGTTAAATATATTTTTTTTAATAATAGAGCCTAATAATTTGTTTTCAACTAAAAAAATGCTAAACCTACAATATGAAAATACTGCATACACTGTGGCAATTTGGTTGATCTGATGCGACAGAACGCTGCCGCATTAATTGATCTATTATTTTTGCGGCTCAACGGAAATCAAACCTGTTACAAAATTACTTATTTTTTTTTATACAATTATGGGTGTTTGTTCGTTTGCGATACAAGTACAAATATATTATATATGTTACGATTTTTGTGTGTGTGTTTAACGTCCGACTATTGTGCACACTTGGGCTAATGCAGACGATGAGCTGATTTATAGCGTATGAAAATACAAAGCTTTCGACAGGAATCGAACCCGGGTCCTATATTGCAGTGAGAGGTTAAGAAACAGTACTCTTGCTGAATTATTGCTTTGTACAGTATATAATTGTACATTTTGTTAAGTTATTAATATTTAATTTAATAATATTAATTTCAAGGACAACAAAGTAGACACGTCTATGTTGAGGGCAATGAAACAAAAGTGCTATTTTCAGTAATTAGGATTATGAACTATTTTTCCGCCTAGTGGTCTATTTACACACCTCGTAAAGGCTACCGCGGTTTCAAAACTCTACTCTTTCTTCTTCAGGTCGTAGCTCGAATTTAATTTAAGTGAATTTTGTGGTTAAATTTAAATACAACGGATATAAAGTTCTCGTTTTTCAGTTATGGATGCCTTAAAAATGATAACATATATATAAATATACACATCGGCAGTTTGGGAGATTTGGCGGCATGGAAGTCTGCCACTTTCCTTCATCTTTATTGTTTAAATACGGCTCAACCAAAGTCAAACCTGTCAAAAATTACTGTGTGTTTATTGTAAATAAGTATTATCAATATTTGTTCCTTCTACAAGTACAAATATATTCTATGCTGTAATGAATATTGTAGTGGGAGCTTAAGTTATGTTACTGTTATGTTGGTTGCCTAACTTGAAGCTCACGTGGTTGCTTTTACTATATTCTGTATTAAATATATTTGGTTCGTTGATTTTAGTTATTAATATTCATTATATGTATATCAAAGCCTGATAACCGATTTTGTAAAGAATTTCAATATTTTTGTAAAATAATTTTTTAATAGAACTAATTTGTTTATTTTGGGTGTTCAACAATAAAATTAACTGTCAAAACGTTGCACGCGTTATTTATTCAAGTTACGTTAAACACTATAGGCTAGCAAATTATACCTTTACGTATTTAAATAATTTAATAAAACTTATAAGTTTGCATATATCAAGTTAAGTTATAACAAATTTTCTACAAACATGTTCTTTATATTTTTATTACAAAAGGCGCGCCAACGTGCAGTAGCTGCGGATAGTTCTTGTTTCAAAATACGCCAGATTTATGGCAAAACATTAAACCCTTTATTACGTGAGTCTAAAGGGACGCAGCAAAATACTGTTAAGCCGCCAAAATATTTTACAAACTCCCGTAATCCTGAACCATCTCTCAAGTTGGCTTAAGGGTTGAGCTTTACTGATTTGTGTAGCCTGTACTCCTACTACAAACGCTGTGTATACTTCCTCACTTGGTTTTATTTACGGAGTGTATAAAACACAGTAAGACTGCCGTCCCTACTGTATTTGCAAAAAGAAGGATTGAACTATTTAAATACATAAAGAACAATAGATTGGTTTTGCCGGTGGCACGAGCTGGTTTTCCTCTGTTAAGAGCGTATACAAAAAATTATCAATTATTTTTCAACACTTATCAAATTTTAGAGCTGGTTTTTATGTTGGATTTTGCGGGTCGCGTGATGCGAGAAACATGTTTATATTGATATATAACAGTATACGAGGTGTGTTCAGAAAGTAACGAGAATTTAAATTTTTTGTACAAAATATTTAATTATCTGTCTACATTGATTTTGTCGCCTTCACAATAGTCTCCATTGGAGATTATGCACTTGTGCCAGCGCTTCGTCCAATCTTCGGAACACTTCTCAAACTCAATCTTTGAGATAGCCTTTAGTTCTTTCAGCGATGAACTTTTAATGTCATCTACGGCTGTAAAACAATGGCCCTTTAAGATTCCCCTTATTTTTGGAAATAAGAAAAAGTTACACGGACCCATGTCTGGCAAATATGGAGGCTGGGGCATTACTGTTTTGGGCCAAAAATTCACGAACAAACAATGAAGTGTGAGCTGGTGCATAATCGTGGTGCCATTAGGTAGTACTCCTTATTGACCGTTTCACCTGTTGGCAGGAATTCATGATGCACTACGGCATTAATATCGAAGAATTCAGTGAGCATAACCTTCACGTTCGACTGCACTAGACGAGTCTTTTTGGTCTTGGCGAGTCAGAATGCCTCCGCTAGGGTGATTGAGCCTTAGTTTCGGCGTTATATCCGTAAACTCATATTTCGTCACCTGTTATAATAAGCTTCAGTAACTTGTTGACTTCGTTTAGTGACTTCTGAGCAACATCCATTCGCCACTGTTTTTGTTCAAAATTCAACAATTTTGGAACGAATTTTGCTGCCACGAGCTTCAAACACAAAACATTGCTCAACATTGCAGTATCATGACATGATCCAATCGATAAGCCAATATCATCAGCGACCTCTCTAATTGTGATTTAGCGATTGTTCATAACCATTTCTTTTACTTTTTCCACGTTTTCATTGGTTGTTGATGTGCTGGGGCGTTCGTCATCTTCAACATATTCACGGCCTTCTTGGAAACGCGTATACCATTCGTAAACTCTTGCTTTACTCATAGCAGACTCACCATAGGTCTTTGTTAACATTTCACACACTTTGTTACACTTTATTCCATTTTTAAGCAAAATTTGATACAAATTTTTGATCCATTTCTTTTAACAAACGAAAATCGCCGAGCTCATAAAAACAGTTATAAACTTATGGCTGTCACAGACAAAGTCAAAAATGAAAACAGCTGAAAGTTTTATCATACTTCAAAGGCACGTATACCAATATAATAAAAATAAATATTTGACAATCATACTCTCAAAGCCCGAGAAATTTTAAAATTTTCGTTACTTTCTGAACACAATTCGTATTTTGCGTGCAAATCTCATATTAAATAATTATAATTAAAAGTATCTGTGTTTCCGCCCGGGATCGAAACGAGAACCTGGCGCGTGTGACGCAAAACGCGATAACTACAACCTTATGGAAACTTCGCAAACGTTTGATAAATTTAAGTATATGAAATGAATCGTTAATTTTTGTAGTTATATTAAAAGATCAGCTGTTTTATATAAATTTTCTAAGATCAGCTAATAGGTTATAATAAGTTTCAGGTTATGTTGTTAAAAACTAGGTAATGTTAATTTGTCGTGTTTTCGAAAAAGTTATCGTAACTAAAATTAAAAAAAACTTGATAAGTGACAGTGATTTTTATTTTTGTTAAATAGCAGAATTTTTTGTGACAAATTTGAGTTAAGTGGGACCATCTGAAGAAAATTTGAGTATTAATTTTCTTCATTAAAAAATTTACACGTATAAGTATAAATACTATATATGATTAAATTTCAACAAAAAAAATGTAGGCACAAAATAATATTTTAAAACATTTTACAAAAAGGTCAAAATCGGTACTTATTTCCATTGTCCCGTGTAAGTCTTTTCTTGTCGACAGAATTTTTAACGGTAATTTTAACAATTTTCAGCATATTAATATGCAGCAACGTTCACAAAAATTTAATCTTAAAAACCTAAATCGAATGGGCAATGAACAAGTTTACTATTGTTTTCTTATCATCGCGTTCACATGTTTTTATACTTAGGAACTAAAATAAAAATGGCAGAATTTTAATTAATCTATTATGAAACGAAATGGGATCGACAAGGAACCGAAACATCGAGCCAAGGTTTTGTGACCAAAATTAAGGGTAATGAAAAAAATAAATTGATTTCAAAAATGAAGAGGGTGACACAGTCAACAAAATGGCGGGAAGAGAAATAAAACTTTTCCATTACTTGAAGCAGCTACTTTATATTTCATGTGATTACTGTAACAGACTGAGTGTTTTTACTTTAAGAGATTTTGTTAATTTTACAAGTTTTCCAGTCAGTCGACCTGTTTTTAAAATGAATCGGAAGAAAATTAAATCCCATTCCTTAAATAACTTTTAATAACCGCGACACGAAGCTGTCTTGCTGACGTAATGATAGACATTTTCTAAAAAAAGTATCAAGCTCTTTTTTATATCTAATTTCACAATCATAATCAACATTTTAAGCTGCATACGTTTGTATTTTATACATTAAAATAGTATGGAAATAGAATATGTCAAACTAAAATTATATTTAATGAAAATTTAAACGTTAATTACAACAGTCAAATCAGACTAAACAAAATTTTTGTTCGTAGAAATAAATTGTGCCATCATTTTAAAATGATTGAATTAATTTTGCTGAAAAACTAAATTTTCATACTGAGTTTAAATCAAATCTGTTCAAATAGTTGTTATTTATTTTAAAATTTCACTGAAAGTAGGCTACAAAAATGAATCCTGATCGCGGCAAGATTTTTTTTTCTGGTTTTCAATTAAAAAAAAAGTGAATATATATATAGATAGATAGATAGATAGATAGATACATTAATGCTGATTTTGATGGTGAAATCAGATTAAAAGCTATTTTTTTAATTAGTTCACTGGATCGTGTTTTTAGCTAGTTTATTGTGACAGATAATAAGCGATTATTTACTCAAATTTTTGTTTCAGAAATTTTGTTTTCTTTAGCTGTACTTTTGCAAAATGCCATACCAATTAGGTATTGTTGTTGTTAAATTTCTACAATTTATTTTATAAAATATTAATTTTTTCCCCTTTTAAGCTCCAGAGCTTTTTGTGTACCATTATCACTTCACCTTAAACTGACTCAAGCGCCCTTAAGGAGCTCCAGAATCTTGTGTAAGTTGTCCTTGTTGAACTCCTCATCTCGTTACTGAGATCCAAGAGTCTCCTTTTTTTCATCCAAAACCAAGCAATCAATGGTGTCGTTTCAACACCCCGCACAATCGACACTCAGGTGAGATTTGTAACAATTCCACCTTACGTAGATGGTTCCGGATGTAGCCGTGTCCGGTGATCATGGCAACGACCTGCCTCAGTGACCTCCTGTTAAACTGAATAAGCGTCCTTGTCAGTACAGGTTGTGTTCGAGAGAGAAGAAGTTCCTCCAATCTTTGGTCTGGCAATTATATTGATATAAATTATTCGCTATGAAAGTAATTTTTAGCACAAAATATTGTAAATTGATGGAAATTGTTTTTAAAAAGTGTGTTTTTTTTTGTCATATACTGTTCCGGAATATAGAAAAAAAAACTGCCAAATTCATTACAATTGGAGCAAATAATTTTCCCATTTAGAAATACAGTTAATGAACTTAATTTTGAATAAAACACTGTTAAACACCAAAAAAAAAAAAAAAAAATTGAATAAAACAAATTTACGGTTTAAAAGCGCAAATGAAGAAACCCAAAAGCATGTTTGGATTTTTAGGTTTATTTTCGTATTATAAATTTCAAATTATCTTACTGAATTGATTTATAAATTATGCTTTATGATGAACTAAAAGTAAAAACTATTTATCATTTTTTTCTCTCCCTTTTTTGTTTTAATTACTACAGTTTACACACGACAATTAGCATAGCTAGTTTTCAAATAACATAACCTCAAACTTATTATACGAGGTTTGTCCAATAAATACGCGAACTGGTCGAATATGGTGGCCATTACGGAGAGTTAAGCCACGTCCACTGGCCTCACGTGTTGTCTGGGACCCAATGAGCCGTCAGTGCTTGGCAGAACGTTACGCTGTGCGGATCTTGCGAGTAGAGTTATTTTTAGTTTTGCATTATTTTTTTGATCGTCGATATGGAAATTGACCAATTCACTGAACAACGAATTAACATCAAGTTTTTGGTAAAGCTTGGTAAAAATTACCAAGAAATTGCTGAAATGTTGAGAGTTGTTTATGGTGATAATGCTATGAAGAAAACAGCCATTTTCAAGTGGATTAAGCGCTTTAAAGAAGGTTGAGAAGACGCCACGGATGATGCAAGAATTGGACGACCTTCAACCTCTTGTGTGCATGAAAACATTGATCGTGTGCGGCGTCTTGTCCTTACTGATCGCCGAAAAACTGTCCGAATGATAGCTGAAGAACTAAATTTAGGAAAATCAACAGTGCACACAATCTTAACCGAGCATTTGGGCTTAAGAAAGGTTTGTGCGAAAATCGTGCCAAAACTGCTGACTCCGCATCAAAAGTTGAGAATGTGTTACTGACTGGAAAATTCCATGGAAAATGATGTTGGATTCTCAAATAGGGTTATCACTGGTGATGAATCGTGGTTTTTTCTATTCCCTAAATGCAAAAATGTGATGAGGGTACAGCATTGGGAAGATGTGGACACAATAAAACAAGAAACGACGAGGAGACTGAAAAGCCTGACTTCCGAGGACTTCCAAGGGTGCTTTGAAGTGTGGAAAGAAGATGGGATAAGTGAATAGCAATGAATGGAGAGTATTTTGAAAGGGACAAAATCAATATAGATGAAATTTTGTAAAATAAAGTTTTTATGACCTTAGTTCGCGTATTTATTGGACAAACCTCGTAGTCTATCAGCTGATCTTAGTAATTTAATACAAAACAAATGATCTTTTAATATAACTACACAAATTAGATTTAAGCTTCATTCCATACACTTAAATCTGCAAACGTCTTCGTTGTTTCCGTAGTGTAGTGGTTATCGCGCTGTGTCCACTCGTCCCGCGAAATTCATCATCAAAACCAGCTTTAAAACTTGATACATGTTGAAAAATAATTGTTAATTGCCTAGATAAGTTTGTAACAGAGGGAAAATCATGCCTCGTCACCTGCAAAACCGTGTATTCTATTGTTCTTATGTATTTAAATAGTCCATTCGTATACCCCGCAGGAAGTGCAGACTAGCTGCACTTATTGAGAGGATTTGGACGTCCCTCGCGGTACCGGATTCTAACACACACTGACACTTGCAACACTACACTTACGATTTTAACGCTTTAACCTCACACTTACACTTAGGGATGCGATAATAGCCTCAATTTGCTTTTCGCCTAAAAATAAAAAAATAATAATAAAAAAAAATAAAAATATGTATTATGCTAGCCTACAACGTTTAAATTAATTCGAATAAATAAAGAATGCAAATTTTTGACAATTAATGTAATTATTATTTAATCAGATGAAATTCATAAGCTCCCAAAAAACCTTATTAGTCTCAATTACAAAAAATGTTAGAAAAACTAATTTACAATACAAATTCCGTTAATCAGACTTTGATATACTTATAATGAATATTAATAACTTATATTATCGTGCCAAATTTAATATACTATATAGTAAAGGAATCATATAGGCAACCAACATAACACAATCTGTTCTTAATCTCTCACTACAACATTGAATACACCGTAGAATATATTTGTACTTGTACTGTTAAAGGAACAAGTTCACCTAGACAGGATACAATTAAGCCACTACACAAATCATACATTGTAAATGTTATTAACAGAAACAAGATTGCTATCTGGGAGATTGATTCTCTCCTGCCACTCGCCAAGCAGTAAAGGAACAAATGCTGATATCATACTTTTAATTTAGTTTGTTATTTTTGATAGGTTTGACTTCAGTTGAAACGCATATACGATATAATATAATATAGATCAAGGAACGTGACAGTGTCTCATCCCTTAAATCACCCAAACTGTCACAGTTTATATTTACATATTTGTGTTTAAGGTGTCCATAACTGAAAAACGAGAACAAAACATTAAAAGGTAAATAGCGTGACGAAATAGGTATGCATTTGTTTTTAAAATAAGTGGAGTCAAAGCAAAAGAAACGATCTGAAAATAACACTTCTAACCATGTTCCTCAATATTGACGTGGCTACTGCAGAATTAAAATTTGGGAACGATGAGTCAATCTATTCATCATAGATATTTTGCATAAAACTAAAAAAATGTCAGAAATTGTTAAATTGCAAAATGTGTCAGAAAATTTAAAAAAAGTTAAAAATTTGGAACGTTGACGTTTACAGAGAATAAACCAATTTTCAACAACTATCACTCATTTTATTCGTCATAGTTGCAATATTTGCCTTAACCGATTTTGAAGAAAAAATTAATTTTTATCACTTCTTCATGCAATACCCTTTACAACAAGGGTTCCCAGCCGATGGTACGAGGAACGTTTCAGGTGGTAAGCGTGAGTCGAAGCGTTATATGCAAAGCGAGGACAGTCAATGGAAACCGCTCGCTTCTTTTTCGTAGCGCCATCTACGAAATAAAAAAATTGTTTGCTGATGAAGAATGGTTGTCAAGATTGGCTTATCTAGCCGACATTTTTGACAAACTCAACATACTGAACTTGGGACTTCAGGGACCAAACACAACAGCCTTCACAGCCAGTGACAAAATAAACTCCTTCAAGAGAAAGTTGGTCATGTTTTGTCTACAAATACAGGAGAAGAATTTATTTGCATTTCCTAACTCTATCATCATTTTTTGAAGAAAATGAAATACCTCCAATGTCAGATGTGTTGCAGATATCATTGTACA